>VZTO01006115.1:25248-48116 GCA_013400615.1 Syrrhaptes paradoxus | reverse complement strand
TTATTAATTTTTTTAATTGTACAAATAATTTTCAGTATTAAGCATATTACAGTAATTGAAGACATAATGTTTGAATTTCTAGTCCTAAATCACGATACTCCACATTAACCTACAATCCACCTGGCACAATCCAAGCCAAGGCAGAAAGTAAAACCAACACATATGATGTATATGTATGTGTATGCATATATGCTGTCTTTTAGTTTTAAAGTATGTAGATGTACATATATGTTACCCACTGTGTTCTCAGGACACTCTAATGTGACATTATTATTAAAATAAGAAAACTGGTACGTTTTTGGATGTTGAAATGTATGTATGTGAGAGCAGCCTATAGTACTAAGACTTGCTAGCCACCAATGCTTGCTGTCTGTGCAGCAGCAGGTCTGCAGGTGCCACCAAGGCACCAATTTTCAACAGTTCTCTGGCAAAAGAAATTACTTGGGTCACTCACAATACTCTCTTTCTTCACCCACAAATCCTGTTGATTTTAGATTTCACCCAATGTACTGTACAAAGCCAGATGTATTTTCTCACTCAATTTATAGCACATAAATGACTTGCCTCTTAAAAATCAAAGTACTGTAAGCTAAGAGCATATTCCTTCATGACTGCTTTACTCTGTCCTTTCTTACATAGAATCACACCTGCTTGTATTTAAAGCTCGCAAGTTAGTGACATTTCACCATGCTACAAAAGTCTCTGATATATCAGACAAGCAAGGTTCTTGATTTTGCCAAGGCCTGCTTTTCTGGCAGCGTAAAAAGCCTTGAAGAAGGTGAAAATAGGGGCAGAGAGGATGCTGTGAATTTTCTGGGAGTTTTTCCTCCAAAGCTCAGTTTTTTCTCAATGACCAGTTTAAGCTTCAGGTACTGTTGAGTAAAAGTGCTTTATTTGGCATCAGGTTCCAGCTAACTGTGATTAACAAGAGCTTTTCAGAAGGATTTAGATCCTGGCTGGCACATTCAACCTTTAAAGTCCCTATCTTCATATGGAGTCAGATTGTGCAGTAATGAGGGTTCTCTAATTTAAAGCAAGCACTGAAACAGTCTCTTAATGACCTTGCTTTATCACCAAGAAGAAGTTGGCATAAAACCCTCTTTGCCCCCTTCCCTGCACATGAACAAACATCTGTAATTGAGGAAAGGCATTTGGCATTTGGCAATGTCTAGGGTATCAGAATTGCTGTGCCAAGACTCCTGCCTTCATATTTCCTTTGGAAAAATGTAGCTTCATCAAAATAATTTTTTGCAAGGCTATTTCCATCCTAACTATACTGTTGACAGATATGTTTGTAAATGTTTCCAACAACTCAGTGAAGTGATTTGTTTGCATTTTCTAATTTACTTTTGACTTTCTCATTTCCTTCTTTCGACAGATTATGTTATATTTTCAGGTTTAACATTTAATTATTAAAGGCATTTCAGAATTGCCAGTCTCTTTAGTGTTTCAAGATTATTAATTTTTCTCCAAAGTTAGGACAAAATAAAATTTTGAAAAGTCAGACTATCCAACAAGATGGAAATTCTGTAGCTGATTTCATGTTCTCGTCTGTGCTTTTGAGCTCCAAGGACCTGATTCAGTGCCCACCAAAACAAATGGGAATCTTTCTCTCGAATGACTTCGGACTCAACATTAAGACCAAAGAATTTTCAAACTGATTGTAGAGGACAAATATGCCTGGTGCTATCTTCTATGAAAACCCAACTGGCAGGAAGAAATGTGCACTGAATATCCACAGTTTACTCAACTGAGAAAATGAGAGGGCTCCTAGTTCCTACACTGAATCCCAGCTATGCCAGAGGATTAGTTTAGTGGAATCAGCTATGAACCATTACTTGGCTCCAATGCCATGTTAGTGGATCTCTGCAAACACTGTGATGTTGAATGTTTAGGAACAAGGTTTTATAAATAGTGAAGACTTTGATGTAGATTGCTTTATTTTTTTTTCTTTTATGGATTTCCTGGGGTAGCCGGTATGTATTAGGGCATTGAATATGGAGTGGAGATGGATGACAGAGATGACATTGGTCACATGTCAGTATTCAAGTATGCTGCTTCAAGTGATTCACTGTTGGTTCTGAGCACTCTAACACGCTTTTGATGCCACCAGAAGTACTTCAGGACAAGTGGTCAGATAACCTTATCTATTATGCCCACGTAACTTTGTCTATTTATGCCCACATGAACTTCTCGGTCTATGCATGGTAACACAGGTAGACGTTATAGGAAATAATGCAAAGTGCTTCTCTCATGATCATCCTTATGCCATATCCTGTGCTGTAATGAGAGCCTGGTGTTTCCTCAGCTCTGTCTTGCTCTATGCAACATGGTGAACCAAAAGAAAATAATGCCTCTCAGTCCTTAACCACTCAAGCCTCGCTTTTAGATTTAGATTTCCTGTCACCCAAGTCAGCTAATGTGACTCTGGACATATAGAAGGAGTACAATGGCACTTTGACAGAGCAGTTTTTTAGAAAGGAACCATGTGCTGGTGACAAGCTGATTTTCTTGAAAGCTTAGTGGTACATTGTTGAAAAGGGCACAGTAAGATTCCTTGATATACACTGTGCTCCGCTTCTACCATTGCACTTTTTGTAAGATGTGATTCTTCTGGACTGACTTAAAATACAGGGGGTTTCTTTTCTACAAACTTTGGCAGATACTCAACTAGATGTTTGGTTTGCAGCTTTTTCCTATGGATAGGGAACCTAGGCACTTGGTTTTTTCATTCCCAAACCTCTTCTATCAGGAAAATTTTGCCAGTAGTGTTTTGATGTTTCATGTGTTTTCTGCCCTCCGATCAGAAAGATAATCTCATTTATAAAGTAAGGATAAGGTGGACAGGTGATTTAATCAAATATTTTATTGAAATTTCCAAACAGCTGAAAGACAGAAAAACAGACTTTCTGTTGGAAATAACTTTTTTTGCAAGCCCTTGGCTTGTACATATTTTCACCATAATTTCGAAAGAAAATGATGGTACAAAGCAAAAAGAATACATGGACTCCCTTATAAATCATTGGATTTCCATCTCAAAAGAGCTTTTTTCTTGTTGTGTCAACATTATTTTAATTAGAGCAATGGAGCTTCTAAAGAAGCACCAATATTTGCAGGACTGTGTATCATACACATTCACAGCCATCAGAGGTCAGCACAAGCTCATTCATCTGAACAGTTTTGAAGTCCTTTATTCCTCTGGTTTTACAGCATAGGTTTTTGAAAAAATATGAAAATGAGCCTTCATGTCTGTGACATCTTACTAGAAAAGAAGATTCTTGGGAACTGTAAAAAGCTAATGAACACAAAATACATATGCTTGTACTAATATCTTGATACCATATAGTATGCCAGAAAAAGCTCCACTCAATGTTTGATTTAGTTTTGGGAGCATGGCTCAACAATTGACAAAGGACTGGAGTGAGCAGAATAGCTATACTGAGTGCTCTTCCAGATTTTGGTTAATGCTTGTGGCTCGCTGAGATCTGTTTGACATTAATCCTACTGGTTATGAAGCTTAAGCTGCTAAGAGTGAGCACCAGAACAGCTATAGCATAGAACCTATACCTTGCAATGTATTATTTCAGTGGCTCATTTCAGTCCAATATTAATAGGCTGCAGTGAAGTGCCCTTTAAAAAATATCTGAATAGTCTTCAGTTAAAGACAATGAAGTTTTGAAGGCTACATTCTGTGGATTTGTAACTGATTTTACAATATGCTGTATTTATTTGAAAAGAAAAAAGTTATGAACTGCTAACAAAACTCTAAAGAATAGAAGGCTCAGGAAGTTCTGAACTTATTTTTCCAAACCAATACTTACTTCTGTATCTTTCTACATCTGTTTCACTGAAAAATTTTCCTTAGAGGAACATGAAAAAAATGTTATTTGGCTATAGCGTGCGAGAGTGAAAAAAAGACAGTGAATCTAGTGGTTTAAGTCCCTGCTATAGAAAAGGGTTAAGAAACTCTGTTATGAATCTGGCAGAGAAACAATTTGGACTTCTGTCTCCCACTGTAAAAGCGATCTATCAGTTATAGGATCTTCTCCTTCTAGAGACAAATTCAAAAGGTAAGCAACAAAAAAGGCAACTAGAATGAGTTTAAGTGTTTGTTTAGGAAAAATCTTTCTAAACAATTTTGGGTTTGACACAAAAGAAATATCAAAACATAGAAAAATTCTATGAAATATTCTTTTAGTTCGCTGGACAGCAGAAATAGTAATCCCTGCTCCACCCCTTTCCTTCATACACCTGTTTTCAATGAAAATAGAGTCTGTTAAAGTTCCCCCTACCCTCAGTTTTCTCCATCCCTGATGAGTGTTCTGGTTTTGTCTATCCTAGTTAGAAGTCTTGAGTCACCTCTGTTCTATTTTTAGCATGCTTTTCTCCAGCAAAGTAAAGGAGGAGAAGGAAACCTTATGCGAAGAAATGGCAATAATGCTGCAGTACCTCTACGACACCAGCCGCTATTTGCCAGCATAGTGAAGAGCAGGTGAGGAAAAGAACTACTCAAGGTAAAAGACTGTTTTTGATGTCTGTTAGCTACAGTGAAAGCACTGAAACTGAAGAATATGCACTAGTCTCAGAACAAGTTTTAGCTGATCACTTAATATCTTGAAATTTCAGCAGTACTGAAAAAGCAGCACAAGACCTCTGTCCTGGATTATGGTCTCATGGGTAGGAAAGGTTGCTCTGAAAGCAGCAGGCTGCTCAATATACCTGGAATAGTCACAGCCCAGGCCAAAGGATGAATGCACGTAGCTGGAGAGTAGAATGAGGCCTGTCTAAAAGTAGTCTAAGGCCCGACTTGTCTCACCTTCTCCAGTGATATAAAATATGCTGTTTTGTTTGACAGATTTGTTTCAAAAGAGAGCTATAGAGACTGGAAAAAAGCAACCCTTGATTCTAATTACTTACTGAGGTCTGTCAAATTTACCTTTGCGTAATTAAAATAAGAGATTACGTGGAATATAAAAATGAATGAACGCTATAGGAAAGAAGCTTTAGTTTTTTGGTGTCTTGCCAGTACAGTTAAAAGACTCCAGTTATAAACTAGCTTCCTGTAAGAATATGAGTGTGTTTAATGAAAATTTAGTGACTGAAACTAATGTATTGAAATAGAACCTGCTGCTCTGGGAAGCCTTCAGATAATTTTATTCTCTGGCATATGGACTAGCTTTTTGCTGAACTCTTGGAGTCCTAGCTCATGAAACATGGCAAAGTTTTTGGAATACCAGAGTGTGTTCCTAAAGCTTCTCTAACAAATGCAGGGTGTTTCAGACTTGTGCACTAAATCTTAAATACAAATAGTCCCAAGTAAGGAACAACAACTTTTTATTTTGTTGACAAAAACATATGGTGAGATTAAATATACAGCTTAAACCAACTTCAAAAGACACGTGTCTCATAACTTTGTGGATTTTTAAAATTCTTGGGATAATTTTGTAATGCTGCTCTTCCTGCATTTGGGGCCAAGTTCAAGGATGATTTTTTTAAATTCTCACTCACCGTTTCATCCTTCCATCTGACCCTTGGTACCTCTTCAGAGCTCCATTGACTTCAGTGAGGCATAAAATTGAGAAAGAATTGCAGCTAAAGCAGCTTAAAACAGAATTGCAACTAAGTCTGCAAAGCCATAGATGGAGAAAACTCTTAAAAGTCAAAAGAAATTCTGCACAAGTGAAAATAGAAAAAATTGGATCTGGAAAACCTTTTGAAAATTTGCAGTAAGTAAGTAAAGTGAACAATAATTTGGTTTCTTTCATCTGTTTGACAGTGTAGGGTAAAAATAACTAATGTCAACCATAGTTAAGTATCATGAGGCAACTGAATGAAAAATTCTTAGTTTTTATAAGGCAACCTAGCTACTAGTTCTTTACCATGATAACTGGTAATAAACACAGATTATTTTTTTTCTCTCTCAACCTGTATTTCCCTAAGAGATAGGATAGATGGAACTGAAATTATGAATAACAAAGCTATAGACAATGACAACAGGAAACTAAACTATAGACAGCCCATGTGTAGAGTCACATGTAACACAATATTCCACTTCTGTGTTACGTCTTGAAATTATTTGTTCACTCACAACAGGGAAGGCAAATAAACTTAGTGACATGATACAGTAAATTAGTAATGTTAATCAAAAGATGTTGAAGCATAACTGCTACTTGGATGAGTAAGGCTATTGACCTCACTGAGTCTATCACATGAAGTGCTTCATTGAATGAGTAAGAATTGCAAAATAGTGACACTTGTTAGATTAAAAAAAAAAATTGATTTTTTGTATTTTGCAATGTTACTTTTCTTGACTGGGTAGCATTACTTGTTCTCATCTGGGCCTGTGTAAATCTCTTGCTTCTGTAAGCACTGAACAATTACATTACAAGAACAATGAGCAATAACCTTTAATCTTTGTGTGAAATCACTTCTTAATTTCCTGTTCAGAGACTGAAATGTCATCTTTTAACATAGGTTAAAGCGATGTCTTTTGATTCAGTTTTATTAGTAATGCTAAGGAGATTTGTCTTCCTGGTAAAGTATCAGTTGTATTAATGTTCCAGATGTTTGTAGCTAAGAATGACTTGTCTGAATTGATGTCGTGATGACACAGAGAAGAAACAGATGGCATAGAGCTGTCCCTGCTCCATTCATCATGTCAACAACTGGAAACAATGACAATACCACACTGGCTTGTTCCAAATTATGGACCCCAGCAAACAAATTATCCTGACTGGCAGGAGGTCTCGGAAAAGTAGACTGAAATCTGCCTTGGACAGCTATAGAGGTTACATGGCTATGGATCACATTGCTGGTGAAAAAGGTCAGTAGAAAAGTGTACCAAGAAAGAGGTTTTGCCTCTACTTGTTGCTTGTAAAGTTCTTTCAGCTTTTGGCTTGGGTGAGTAGTTCTATTGCCATTACTGGGTCTAGCTACATGAAGAAGTTGTTCATTTAAGGAGTAAGAACTGTAGATTCAACTTTACAATCAAATACTAGGTAAGAATGTAGTAATGGCATGATACTTGTAAGTGTAAGAAGCTAGAGCGAAAGGGTATAACTAGGCTTACTTATGCTTACTGCTGTATTTTTGCAGCAGGCTCTTAGTTACTGTACTGTTATTCTTTTTGTCTAGGTCCATGTTTCTGTATTACTGTTGATTTTGTCTGACCATGACGTTCCAGTCAGATATTTTTTATTTTGATATCATAAGATAGGGACAGGATCATATCAGCTGTGCAATTTATAAAGTCTTAAGTATTACAAGGAGATTGTTAGGTGCCACAAATGTCCTGGGGTTGAGTACAGATTCCTAACCAGATACATGTACTGTATATCAAAAATCCGAACACATTCCTAATGTTATCAGTACTCACAGCTGATTGACACCTGGAAACACTCAGAGAACAAGTTCTAGTAATATTGCTTAAAGAAACCAGGGGGACAGTATATTTATATGCTTATGGCTGGCAACTGTTTTCCTGTCATCTTATTGTACATCATGAAATAACACGGAGTTGCAGGATTTGTAGCTAAATAAAAAAGCAGCTTTTGTTGCTCCACAAAAAAGGAGACTTGTTAGGCTTTTTCTACTCAGGCCTGCAGTAGAGGTTGTTCTAGAATACCAAATACAGGTTTTTGGTGTAACTTATTTATTGGTATGAGTCTTTATGCCTTCTATGTCTTTGGTGAACACATTGTTTTTGTCAGGGGCATACTTACAGCTTGTAAGGAATAGGAGTATTCCCAATGGTGTACTTAAAAAAAAAAAAAAAAACCAAAAAAAAAGAGTAAAATTACTTGCTTGGTAAATAAAAAGTGAATAAAATTAACTGTTTTATCCAGATTGGAAAGTGAATTGTGGATAAACTCTCATCTCCCCCTTTGCAGGTGAGAAATTGTTTACCTGTATTACTCTTGACTTCTCTAGCAGTGTTGAAGTTATCTGCCAGAAGATTATTTTGTACAGTGAATGGGAAAAGGTAAACTTGTAACTAAGGGTGTGAATAGTTCCTCAAATATGAAAGGCTGGGGATTTGAACCTGAAGTAATTTCTGATACTTTTTTCCTACAAGCAGAGTAGCTTGTTCTGTGTTTCCTTTTATTACCTGATGTGAGTTCTGTATGTCCATCTGAAAAGATCTTAGAAAAGTGTTTGTACCAGCTTCTCTCTGAACGCAAGAGTTAGCAGAATTCTTTGCAGTGAAAAGTCAGAAAAGTTCACTCTGCCCCGCAAACCCTACAGTAACACTTTGAGAATATTGCAGCCTGTGTTTCGAACTGTGAGACTGTTAGAACTTAACTTTCTGTCAGGAGAGATTCCCAGCTTTCAATAACAGCAAAAGATTTTGCATTAGTACTGAAAATATGACTCAAATGCATCCAAACATTTTGGGAAGGAGAAGGTCTCAAATCATTGTTATTTTAAACTTGTTTTATGATATTTCAATACCTGATATTGACTGTATCCAGTAAATCATTAAAACAATGATAAAATAATTATGTAATCTAAGTAAAATCCTTGAGAGCAGCCCTGTGCAGAAGGACTTGGGGGTCCTGGTGGATGAGAAGCTGGACAAGAGCCAGCAGTGTGCGCTTGCAGCCCGGAAGGTCAACTGTGTCCTGGGCTGCATTAAAAAAGGGGTGGCCAGCAGGGAGAGGGAGGTGATTGTCCCCCTCTACTCTGCTCTTGTGAGGCCCCATTTGGAGTACTGTGTCCAGGCCTGGGGTCCCCAGCACAAGAAAGACGTGGAGCTCTTGAACGGGTGCAGAGGAGGGCCACAAAGATGATCAGAGGGCTGGGGTGCCTCTCCTGTGAAGAAAGGTTGAGGGAACTGGGCTTGTTTAGCTTGGAGAAGAGAAGGCTCCGGGGAGGCCTTATTGTGGCCTTCCAGTTCTTGAAGGGAGCCTATAAACAGGGGTTAATAGTGACAGGACGGTGGGGAATGGTTTTAAACTAAGGGAGGGAAGATTTAGGTTAGATATTAGGTGGAAATTTTTCATGCAGAGAGTTGTGGATGCTCCATCCCTGGAGGCATTCAAGGTCAGGCTGGATGGGGCCCTGGGCAGCCTGCTGTAGTGGTTGGCAACCCTGCCCATAGCAAGGGGTTTGAAACTGGATGATCTTTAAGGTGTTTTTCAATCCAGGCCATTCTATGATTCTATGATAAAGACCAAAAATGGTAAAGCTAAGTAATTTTTTTCAGAGGAAAGTGCAACCATGGCTGAATTTCCAGTAGATCAAGTTATGATAATTGCAGACTGTTAACACAGAGTACATGTAGGCTGAGGATTTGAATTTTATGGTAGATAAAACAAAAAGGAAAGAAAGACTAATTTAGAAACCTCATTTCTCAAGAGAAGTATCCAAAATCAGTGGTTAGATGCAAACTTTTTAGACCACATAAAGGATATTACAATTTAATTTCCAGCTTATAGACAGTGAAAAAAACCAAAAAGGACTAGGAAAATAATGTTAGTGACAGAAACAGCAGAGGACCTTACCCTAAGTTTTAATAGTCTAAATGGTCCAGACAAGCACAGCCCTACAATATTAACTGACCTCCAAAAATATCTATAAGAATCACATGCCAAGAAGACACCTCAAACTACTAGTCATGGTAACCGAGTTATCCTGAACCATGACGTTTTTCCTTTATAACATAATACATCTGATTAATGAGTAGAAACCTGGCTACCAGGAAGCCTAGTGTTTTTCTACTCGAAACTTACAACCTCCTTTATTTATGTTACTGAGCTAATGCAGACTTAGGATATTTAAGTTGTGTACTTCTGATTATTAACAGGAAAAATTAGAGAGTAGTTTATTAATTTTATCTAAACCTTGGCCTGAGTAGTAAATTTCATAACTAACTGTTCTGGAATATAAACTGAAGATTTGAAATATGTGGTTTCCTTACATAATTCAAGAATACAATCCAAACTAACATGCTCATGCTGACACATGAATCTTGGGTCTGGTTATACTGTGATAGGCTGTCATCTTTTACTAGTTTATAATAAATTATCTATGGATTTAATAATCTAAAGTGTTTTTCAAAATTCCACCAAAACTTATGCTAGTTGCTGACACACTGTTGACAAAAGTTAGGATTAAAAAATTGTTAGAAATTGAAGATGTCTGCCACAACTGGTAACTTATTTACACTGCTGTTACTCCACTGACATATATTGACTTAAATAATGTATTATGATAGTGCAAGAATAGAATGAGACTTCAGCCCTAATTGAGGACGGAATGACATCTGTGGGTAGCAAGAAATATGTTGTATTTGTCTTTTTAACTGCTACATATTCAAGTGGTAAAAGCAAAATTAACAGAAACAAGACACCTAAGCAAAGAACTTGTTATCCAACAATCTAGCATTCAGACATACAAATGTCCTGCCTAACTCAAATTAGTAAAACAGCTGTGCTTAGTTCTCCCTTTAGCCACCTGTTTTGCTCACAGAAATGTACATTAAGGTTTCAGTACATCTCCCTGTAACAATGGAACATTAACACTAACTGCACCCAGGGAGAGTTCAATAGAATGCAACATTAAAATGAGAAATGTTATGCATACCATGTTTAGTTCAGGGTTTTTAGATGTGTCCAGTGCGACTGAGGATATCTGGGTTATCAGTGACGATCTGGCAATTCATGCAGTACTGTCTGCTTTGAATTAACTTCACTAGTGCACGCAACTAGTCTTGGTTGCACTGTTATCAAACAGCAAAATTCTCTGCTGTAGTTTCTTCTGCTTTTCAAGAAACAATAATTTATTTCCGTTATTATATAAGCACTTGGAGTTGTGATTGGAGCTCCATTATGTTTGAAATGTAAAATGAGAGCCTTGTTCTGAAGAGCCTACAATAAATTTGAAACAAAGACAAAGAGCTGTTGAGCCACATTCAGAACAGGTTCTGCATCAGGGGTATACAAGCAGCATAAACAGAATATCTGCTCTAGTCAGCAATGTTTAAGCTTCCCTTAGAAAACACATACTTTCATTTAGGTGTGAAGACACTTTCTCTCCTTTCTTCTTAAAGGGAATGATTAGTAGAAACATTTCTTAATTTAAATCACTAGCACTTCATCCCTCTCTCAGCAGCAGTTTTGTCAAAAAATTATTTTCTTTCACTGGCACTTCTTTTCAGTCCCTTAAGCCAACAGTTTCTGATATAAGAAGAGTCATTTGTTTTTAAAACATTTTCTGATCCCTCCATGAACCTAGTGTAATCAAGCTGTTAAACTGAATTCACCACTGTCTTCATCAGAGTTATAAGTCTGAAGGAAGGTTTTTGAAAGCATATGGAATGACCATCCTGGATGGTCTAACAAGTGTCCATTCGAGGCACCCAGTTTTCCATGTCTTTTCAGTGAGTGTATTGATTTATGCCTGTGTACTGTAGATTCCACCTTCCAACCAGTTCAGTGACTTTACTCACATCAAAGTAAACCTTTAATTCCCAATAAATACTCAGGTATATCACTGCTTTGCTGATAGCCTGTGATTGTAACTGGAAATCCCTTCCTTATACCCATGCAAACATTTTTTATTAGTGCCATCCAATATGAATTCTCAAAATTTTCAGTGGCTAATCTGTGTTTGTGGGATTTTTTTCTGAACCCACTGACAATTTTGTGGGCAAGCAGGATAGATGAAGGCCAAAAGCTCTTTGTGCATTACTGAGAGCCTATCCACAAAAATGTGTTGAAAGGAAGGGAAGAGCGAAACAGTAGATTGTGATGATAGAGGCAATACAGATGAAATTCAGATGGAAAATGTAAAAGTTCAAGTCTCTGCCTGCTTCATGCTGTTTCCCAAGAGCTTCCCTTGGGCCATCCATCAAAGAAAGAACTGGAGAGGATTAATGAGGTGTGTCAAGTTTCAAAGGTGACATCTGTTCTAGACTGCCCAGAGCTGGATTTTTTTTTCCTTTTAGAGACAGGGGATCAGATGGTGGGGATGGGGCAGAAGATACCAACTGCTTGAAAAAAATATGGAATTTAATATTTTCTTTGTGGAAATACTCTCTTCATGCACCTGTGTGCATGTGACTTCACACAGAATCATGCTACTGTGCCACTCCTTGAAGAATGACCCTGCAAGTAGGTTGGTAGTGTCCCCCCTCTGTGACTGAAAATCAACAAATCCACCTGGGCTGTTGCTATACTAAATAGCAACAGATTTTCAAAGAAAAAATCAGTTAAAGTTTTTTCGATGCAAGACAGTTGCATGGAGTGCTGTAGCTTCATAGTGTACCAAATGAAATTTTCAATCGTTTGTAAACCCCTCAAATGTGTGAATCCAGGTGCAAATACTGCAATTTTGCACAACAGGATTTCCTTCCTTAGGTACCTATATCCGTGATCCCTAAGAAGTTCTTGCACCCTGGCAGTTCACAAGCCAGAGTGAATTTTTTAAAAACGTCTCTTAGGGAAAACCAATGCAGTTCAGAAGCCTGGAGTTGCAGTCTGAGGTGTGGAGGAGGGACCTCTGCCAGCAGAATGACAACCTCCATGTCCCTGAGAACAGGAGAAATCTTGAGGAAAACTCATCAAGGCTTGATACACACTTGTAGAGTGAAAGTTAAAGTAGTTCATATAGGTAGGAAAAAAAAACCCACCACATAGGTAGGAAAATAAAGTTTCTTACTAGCACTCAGTAGTCATTTGTACATACTAACAGGATAAAATTGCTAAACTGGTATTCTTGCCTCACCCAATAAAGTTTTTATAGCAAGCAATCAAATGACTGTAAGTCTCATCTGTCTGTTCAATGATTAAGTCCAACAACAGGCTGCGGTGCAGCAGCTGGAAGCATGTCAGACTGCACCCTCCAAGTCCTTGCCTGCTCCGCTTGGCTCTCAGTTCCTAGGGCTAGCTCAGCTTTCACAGCTGGACATGTCTTCTTGCACATGGCTGTGCTTTTCCTGCCAGAATGTGAGCTTTTTGCAGTGAAATCAAGGAAATTTATTTTTGAAGTGGTGCAAGACTACCTTGTTGGCAGGACCTTCTGTTGGAGATCTCACAGCCTCTCTTCTAGAATTTCATGCAACCCAGCAAAGCTGTAACGTGCAAATTTTCTTTGTGATTAATCTTCCCAGCCGTTAATATTTGATGCAGCTTGGAGTATATAGCCCCCTCTACCTCACCCTTGGGGACCCTGTTAGTGCCCTTCTCTCCTCTCCAGTTCCGAGACTGCAGAGGTGAAAAAAGGCAGCCACGCCAACCCCAGGGCTCTGCAGATGATGCATGGACCTGCCAGAGTTGGAGCAGCCCTGCCTGTTGTACCATGTCTTCTCTGTTGCAATGCTGGTTGCATGCATCTGCCTATGCCATGTGTCTTGGTTCTGAGATACTTTAGGATTATTTCCTGACCAATTTCAAAGCATTTTGTATACCCTTCAAGGGGCAGTTTTGCAAGGGCACTTGAGGGGATCCATCAGCACTGGTGCGCAGTTTTACACCCACGTGTAGGGTGACATCTCTACTCATTCCCACATGCGTATTGGCTAGATTGGGTTTAAAGCAGTGAATGTGGATTAGGGGTTCTTCCATGTGAATGTTTAGGAAGTTTAGCCTACAGCCAGTGCTGATGAGGTCTGGATCAATATGGAAATCTGGAAAGACAGCCAGGGAGATGACTGGCCAGCTGATACCTGGTACTTGCTGTTGCTTATTTTGCTTTGTTGTTATGGTGTTTACCAATTTCTTCACTTATTTCAGCCTCACTGGTGTTGCTATATCATAAATCATTTGTGTATCTGAGGCAGGAATTGAGTACCAAACATATTGGGATCCTAATCAGAGAATAAGTCATCAATAGTACACAGAATTTATAAGGTGGACTTTTGTTTTAAGAGAAGTGATAGGGAGAGCAAGAAGGCTTTTTAACTGTGTCCTTCCATGACTGGGACATGCTCTGAAGCTAATTTAAATGTTATTAGAATATTATTTAACAAAGGAATAGAGTTAGGCTCCCAGTTTTTTCAGCTCGTTTTTGACGTTCTTGTCTCTCGAGTGAAAATAAGCAAAAAGCTAGTAGACGTCTTTGTGTACATCCTTATTATTTCATGTGGCATGTAAATTTGCATGTCGTGAACTGAAATTATCAAGATCTTGCAACTAGATTGCAAGACCATTTCACAACTATGCCATAACTAACTGTTCTCTGGGATGAGCAGGAATCCTGTGGGAATCCCTCTGGCTTATGACATTACAGTTTTCTGGGGATCAGCTCTCATGTTTTCTTATAACATGTACTTTTTTATTGGTAGGTGATTCAGTAGTGCCATTATAAGTGGGGACCCTGTGGTCGCTCCAGTGACACCAAAATGGTCTGACCAGGCAAAAAGTCTGATGGAAGATTAGATGTGTTTTGCCCTATTTCTTGAGTCCATCAGCAGAGGTCAACTTTTTAGCCTATTCTGTGTAACAGTGGTAGTGCAGAGCAGAAGAGAGATTTTCTTCAAATACTGAGACTGCTTAGACAGAGCCCTACCCCTCCCTTTTCTCTCTGCTCTGTTGTTAAACCTCAGCTAATTAACTGTATATATTTTACTTCGCTTTTGCACCACACTCAAATCTGCAATTTGTCTCAGAGCATTTCCAAATTATTTAAATACTTTAATGCTGATTTCAAGAGGTGAGTCAGCAAAGACCCAATGGCATTAACGTTATAATGACAAAGCAAAGAATAAAACCTAGATACTGGGAATTCATTGGTGGTTTTCCTACAGTTCTATAGTAATCGTAGCCATGGCTTACAAACTTTACTAGCATCTCTGCAGAACATGATGGGAGGTCTGCTAGTAGCCTTAGAAATTCACCCTCTTCTTGCTAATGTATGAAGGGCAACTTTGTTACTTCTGACCTGTTCCTAAGCAACTAAATGAAGCACACATATAGTCTTAGCAGCATTGGTGTCCTCTGCAACTAATACACACACAGTTCTTGTACACTCAGAGTAGTATTTTTTTTTCCTCCCACTTCCCAGGATGGTAAAAAGATCATCTGTGTATATTTGTCTAGACTCATCCCTTCTATAAATCATTTTCTCTGAATGGAATCGGGGCAGGAATTTTACTCAGCCCATAATGGTATTTGTTTTATGAGCTCTGGCTTTCAGAGCATGGTTAAAAGAAATACAAAAGGGCAACTGTTCTCTGAAGTTTTTAGAATTGCTTATTTAAATTAATATTTAAATTCAGTCTCTTTTTTTACATGCTGCTTGTTTGTGATCTTATATATTAGAGACATTGAAAACTAAAATTAATATAGCGTATTTAATTCACTGTTTCATTCATAAAAGGATGCTGGTATTTCATGAACCTTGAAATGTATAACAAGGGTAGACTAACAGTGTGGGACTAGAGACAGAATTTGCAACATCTGAACTGTTGTCTAATCAGAGATTCCACTCCCCTATAAAACTAATTGAAAAAAAAAAAAGACTAAGGCATACATGAAATGTTAATTATATCACTTTGTGCCCTGGAAGGTGCTGAGTTTGTTGGGAAGCATACCTGGCAGAGGTGCTAGCTGAGACACTGGAAGCTGTTAAGGGGAAGAGCACTACTCTGGTAAGTTTTCTTTTCTTATCTTTTATCACAACAGGGTTAAGGTGATCCGTATCTGACTGAGCAGACAGCATGTTTTACAGATGTTTGATTTGCTGTGACAATCAAGGAAATAATTCCCAAATAAAGAATGCTTCTTGGTGGGAGGGGGTTGCCAGGTGCAGAGAGCATGCTCTACATTATCTTGTTCCATTTGTCACAGTACCATGGGTGACAGATATGCAGGGAAGTATTACTTGACCATTCTTCATGCCTACTTCTGGCTTGTCCTCATCTCAGTCTATTCCTTGCAAATATAAATTCCTAGCCACTTATCATGACCAACAGTTTAGCTTATTGCTACATATTCACAATTAATCTGTAATGAGCTATCCTTACAGGTGTGTTAACGAAGCCTCAAAAAGTCAGATTCATATAGAAATGGGGCACTCTTGCATAGGAAAAACACCAAAAAGACAAAACCTTGGAAATCTGAGTTCTGATGGTGAATCTGGTGTAATTGTGAAGCAAAACATTTTGGTGCTTTACTGTTTCTGTCATTTTAGTCAGTTAAGGGAATATTTTCTTGATCAAAATTACTACTGTCTTATTAGTTGGAAAATGTAACTAAAAGGCTTCTTTCCAAGGATATAAAAATCAAACCTAGTTAGAGATGGACTGCTTTTTCAGTTGTCCTACTCTATAGTGCATCATGGAGGTTTTCTACAGATCTTAATGGAAGCCTCTGCAGACAACTGAGTGGTATAGAATGAGGTGAAATGAAAGATGCACAGATATTTCTTTTAAACACAGCTCGGTTCAGTTCTTTCTTAGGCAGGGACTAAAAGTTTTCCAACACACTGAAGCTATCCCACTTTCCAAATTACTTCAAAGGAGAAAATACATTTTAGCAATTCAATACGTGTCTAAGACAAGTTTTCAAAAACAATGCAATGTGTTTGCCTGTGTATTTTCACAGTCGTTCTTTAATATTTAATCTCCTGCATTCCACAATGCTCAAGGTGCTTTTTCTGTGTAATCACTTACATTTTATTGCCAAGATGATATAGTATTTTTGTCTAATTAAAATGCTCCAAGTATTTTTTTCTCCCAGCCTTTCATCCTTACTGTTTTCCAAAATGGATATTGCAGTACAGATTCCCTTTAATCTGTCTCCATGCTAATTTTAATAATTTTGGGATTATCAAATGCTACCAAGAGATGCTTATACTTTTATGCTTTGCCACTAAAATCTGAAACATGAGAATTTGTTTCAACAAAGACAAGATATGTGAGTATTTCCACAATTAATAAACTCTTGTCTTACAAGGATATGTTAGTCCTGCTTAGTAGTTTCACATGTGATTGAAGTCTGACTTGTTTTAAAATGAAATTAACCAACTTTATAAAAGTCCATTTCCCATTAAGTATAACAGTATGCCATTTACCCCATTACTGGCCAAACTGAGTTTAAAGGGACTGTTCACTCTAGTGAACACCTGTGCATAAAGCTGTAGGACAGGGCCAAATATATTGTTTCCAGCTCTAGATAAAATTTCATTTTAATACTAAAATGCTTTCCATTTCCTTGCTGGGTTAATGTTGTGTCTATCATGCTACCGATATAAGAAGAAATTAAAAAAAAAAAAAAAAAAGCTTAAAAAAAAAGGTTGTTCTGTTCTATTCAGCCAATGCTACTTTTTTCAGCTAATATACTCTCAGCAAGACAAACCATGTAATTTTAAAGATTGCTCTGTTTAATTTTTCAAAACATTTTCTTACTCTATTCAAAACATTTTATTACTCTACTCTAAATGGAGTAGCTCTGCATTGAGTGTAATCAGGAGAGAAAAATGTACTGTTCCTCACTGGGAGTTATTTAAGAGGTAATATATCTTTAAGTGTCTCCGCCTCTGAATCCACCCACTTCTTGATAGCTGCAGCAGTCTTGTTGACTCATAGAAGCTGCGCTCATACACTAGCCAGCAATGAGGAGTATTTTTCAGAGATTTTAAGAGCACGCCTCGTACTATGTATTTCGCGTTCTAGCTTGCTGGGGCTGAAGGTGTATGAAAGAAAGAGTTTTAAGTTTCTAAAATATTGCAAAAGATAGTTCTTCATCTCATCCCAGAAAATCCTGACAGACCAGTTGGATACCTTTCAGGCCGTAACCAAGAACTTTACTCGTCCCACTGTCTTTTTTATAGTAGAAAGACCTGAGACTCCCTTAAGAACTGAGAATCTGACTAATTTAAACAGATGGCTAATCCGAGTGCTGTCTGCAATGGACATCTACATCATCAACATCAGAAACAGAATAACCTCTTAAAAGGTGGAATTTATAAGAAAAATGGAATTACTAAAGGAGTTAAGGTAAGGTTTAATTGTTTACCCTAATTGCCTAAATATTGAAAACAAATAGGTAGTTGCAACATTACTTATTAAGCTAGCTTTATGGCGGTCTTAGTATCCATTGAATGGGTTGTATGGATTAGGCTTGTGTGTTGAGTTTTATAATCTTGGGACATGACACTGCTTTTTTTTGGTCATCCTAAATTGCAGTGAGAGTTGTGAATGCTCATGCAACAATGCTGTTGGTCCTGTGGACTAACTAGCCTCCAGTTCATACTGTACACAACAAACAGATGCACACTGAAATGCAGTAGTTTCCTTCTAAAGTTTAACTGATAGTGGAGTTGACTTTGTGACGTATTAATCAACAGTGGAAACTGTTTTATCAACTGTGTGGAGTGGTTTTTAAAGTATAATTTATTGCTGTACAAGTGTAACCAAAAAAATGTAGGCAGGGGAAGCTGTCTGTACTTGATGTTTACACTACTGAAAGGTTGGTTTAACTGATGTCTGTGCTCTACCGATGCCTGCTCTCCAGCCTTCTAGTGCTTAAAATCCAAGTCAGTTTACTTGGTATTTTCTCAAGCTGTTCTCATTGAAACCAGTGCTTTTCATTTACGTGAATGTTTTGTAGAACATTTGGCATGTAGCATTCTAAAGAATGAACCACAAAACAAAGAGACGCTTTTGCCAAAAAAGCCAAAATGTTGTCTGTTTGCAATACCTGTTCTGACTGGGAACCTACTGTCTGTCTTGAAGTGTCCTAATTCAGGATCTTGATGTGATCATTAGTAGCAAGTCTTGTAGTGACTAGAAAAGGGCTGTCTTTACAGCGCAGTGTGATGGGGAAGGGAGAAGGTTGCTTTTGGAGCCTGAGCTCTTGCCTGACCATCCCTATCAAAAACTTTAGTCAACAACTGTGGCGAGTGCTCTGCTGTTTTACAAATAAACTTCTATCTTGTATCTTTCTTTAAATGGGGCTGTCATGCATCTAGCACTCTAATGAAGGCACACCCAGTGCCATGCTTAATCATTGTCTGGCTTTAGGTGTCTCCCTTGGTATGGGTGTTTCCCAGTCATTGGCTTGTGTAGGATGAGGAAAGCAAAAACGCTTGTGCAATGATTGAAAAGGCCTTTCTTGGGATTTGCTTCCAGAAACCTAATCTAAAATCCTTTTATATATCACATATATCTCCTCATCATTTTATATATATCAGCTATTTGCCACAATGATGTCTGAAATCTTTTCTTTCAGTTTGAGTGGCAAGCATCAAGGACTAAGCCTTGCTGTTCAGTTATTCTTAACCTGCTGCAAATAAGCAGTTTTGAAAGCAGTAGACTCCCAGGAGGGGATTAATTAGGATTTCCTCCCTAATAGGGAAGACATGGCTTGAGAAGTAGAGTAGAATATTACTGAGGGTGAGCAAAAAGAAAATAAAGATTGGCCTTAAAGGGGTGGCAAAGAAATGAAGGAAATGTTAGTAGATGTACCTGCGAGATTAGTAAAGTCTTACAAGCACCATATGGTTGGAGGAGAAGGAGTTTTACCCTACCATGTGACATGTGAAAGAAGCACTGAACCACTGGTAAATACCATCCATGGCTGAGGAAGTGGTGAGGAAGTGAAGCATTAGAAAGTTCAGGAAGCCTAACAAAGGCAGATTTTGTTAAGTCCGGGTCTAGTGCTGTATTCCAAATTACATACCGTTTCCCCTCTCTTGTGCTTCAAACACAGATTGAGAAAGAAGGAAACAATAACAGACAAGAGCCCTGTATGAACCAGGAGTCTCATTCCTGATTGGAATCTCCCCATTCCTGTCTGGTCTGTTTCCCCACCCCAGCTGCCTCACCCTGTTCAGTGCTTATGCTTTATCCTATTTTACAGGAACAGATACATTTTTTTCCTACCTGATCTGTTTACGTGGCTTACTGCTGTAGGTGTGCGACTTCACACAGTCTTCCAATGTGCTTATATTTGCAACACCTCACTGAGGCCTGCTTCCCACTTTACAGCTGGGACCTGAGGAGCAGGGAATATGGCAGCTGGCTGCACAAGGAAGCCTGTGCAGGAACCAGACCCAGGTTTGTTGTGATTCCAGCCATTCTCCTCCTTTCTTCCTCTTTTGTTCTTTCTCCGCCTTGCCCCAACTTCCCCTAACACTCACTCACTCACTCACACACACTCTCACACACAAACACAGAAACACACAGACACTCTCACACACACACATGGTTCTAGCACTTGAGACTTGTGGCAGTTCTGAAACTCTAGGGGTTACTTACAGCTGTATTACTTTGCAAGGAGGGGAGGAGGGAGATGTGTTCTGGTTTGAGAAGAGGCAACTGGTGGTGCAGAGGCTGCAGCAAGGGCATGGCACAGTGAAGGCTTCTAAGCCAGGAATATGTAGCAATAGTTGCACACAATTGACTGACTGGAACATCAGACTTTGCAGAAATCAGCTCCATAAACCCTGTTTTTCTAGGGAGCCCACAGAAAGCACTGGCTTCAGAAAATGCTGACTTTGGAAACACTGCTTTTGAAAACACTGGCTCAAATACAATGTGTTTTGCATTTTAATGATGTAAGAAAATTTCGTCTGTCTGTGTGTGCATGGCAGAAAGAGAGAAGCAATTCCGATGCAGCAAAACCCCCAGGTTTCCAAAGAAAGGATTTTGTTTAGTGGGTTGGGGAAAGTAATTAAGGATGATCAAATGTGGGGGCGTAGGGAGGCGCTCTCTGCTTCTAGCAATCTGTGGCGTACCAAGGACTGGAAAGGAGGTAGCTGAGTGATAAAGCAGTGAAGCATCCTACCAGAAGAGAAGCTGTTGCTTTTGAGGAGATATACTACTTTGGGCTGGGACTGCTTGTTTGAATAGCTTCTGTCTGACTCCAAGTAGAGTCTGACAAGTGAGTCTGACTCACGCAATTCTAGCTGATAGCACAGATTCCCATGTAGTAATGGACATCAGGCCTAACCATGTCCCCACAACCTTGTTGCATCTTTGTATTCATTGGAAGTTGGGCCACAGTAAGACCTAAGCTTTGGGAGGTGAGTCGTGGGTCATGTCTTCCACTTCATTAGTGCTTATAACACAGGCAATACTTTGTGTTCTTCCAGAACCTGTAGCCTGGATTTGCCTTTATCCAAAGCACAATTCAGTAGCTAATCTATTTATTTATGTGCCTGTAGTAGCCAGGAGAAGGTATTTTCCTATCAATGGTTTCTTTTGCTGTTCTATTGCTGTTGACTGGGTGTCAGTTGTAGGGGACATTGGATTTTTAAAACAATAAATGTGTTTGTCCAGTGGAAACATTTTTTTTCCTACAGTTCACATGCAACAATTTTATTTATTTGACAGATCCTTCCTTGGATGCCTTAGAGAACCTCCAAGACAGTATAAAGCTATTTGTAAATTCTTTTTCTTTTTTTTCTGTTCTGCGCTGAGAATGCCAGTAGCTTGGAAGAAACTTGTAGTGAAGAAGACTACAGGCTTTTCCAGGGCTTTCAGGCTCCTTTCTGAAAGTAAAAAAGAGCCCAGGATGAGATCTGCCCCACGTATTTGATAGCCCAAAAATGTGATAGCCTCCAGCATTTAGGGACTCTAAAGCCGATTATATTTACCCTCTGTCCTGTGACGTCTGGACGTCCTCCTAATTGTTCTGCTCCACCATTGATTCAACACTGCAGCAGCCAGTCTCAGTCCCTTCCATGCTTTTGCCTCCCCTGCTTTTCTTCCTCTCCTTTCTGCACTACAGTGTCACTACTGAATGAAGATCTGAAAGAAAACATTGATTGTTTAAAGAGAGTCATGAAAGGAATATGCCATGCAACTGTTCTCATAGGAGTCATTTTCTTGTATGTTGTGAATGCCTCCTGTAATTTCTCTGTGCTCTGTCCTCATAGCAGTTTGCACTTGCTTCATGTGCTTTTGCAATAATTAGTGTAACTAGGGCATTCTGGATGCAAACTCCGTATAAATGTTAATGAGTTCTGCAGGGAAAAAAAATAAGCTAATTCCCACAATTACAGTCATGCGATAAGGCTTAGTAATGAGAGACGAGAAAGGAGGGAGAATTAAGGTTGATCAGACTACAGCCTTTCCAAGTGTTTGCAGCCTCAGCTCTGCAGCCATAATGATCTACCAACAAAATAATTTTTTTTCCTGAAATATCATCATTTTCTGGTGTTGCTTTGGGTAAAAACAAACTAAAATGGAACTTTGTTGGCCCCATCCTGTTTCACCTGCAGCACCTAACCGTTCTGGACCTGTTCCATTGTGCATGTATTAGCGGAAAGTGCAATCCCCATAAGCCCTCTGGTTTTCATAGCTGTAGTGACAACAGGAAGATATTGAGAATTGGTTTCCAGTCAGAATTCTCTATCAATTACTACACCTGTTGCTTCAGATGCATCACGGGTATGACCTCCTCATCCTCAGTTCCCACCTTCTCTTCTCCTTGGCTTCAAGCCCTAGAAATTCATTGCTTTGCACCAGCACTCTCAGCTAATAATCACAGGTCTCAGATCCACACCCTTGTTTCTGTCATCTACCCTGCTATGTGATGAGCTCAATGCATTGGAAGCAGGAAATGTTGAAGACGCCTTTCTGCAAACTGAGATGTGACCAGTGTGTAGGCACATGTAACAGTCAATGACTCTTGTCGGAACAATTTAAGTGTGTTGCATGACTTCATATGTAAAACTAGAGGGTTTTTTACATAGTAAAAGTAAAATTTCTAGTAAGTAAAGTATTTCAACAAAATAAAATTTCTAGTAGGGCTGGAGTCACTACCCTGTTAACACCTGGAAATCTCTAAATTCAGGTAATTCGCTTTGTCTTGAAAGACCTCCTCTTAGCACAAAAATGGCTCATCCCTGTACTCTTGAAAACAAGTAAATGTGTCAGGAGACTGGCTTAACTAAGCAGATAACCCATGATTGAGCTCCAG
>VZTO01006115.1:0-25227 GCA_013400615.1 Syrrhaptes paradoxus | reverse complement strand
AGAAAAGAGGAATTCTGAAACATTGCAGGGGCATGTAGGGATGCTGTTAGGAAAGCCAAAGCTCACCTGGAGTCAACCTTTGCAAGGGACATCAAGGGAAGCAAGAAGAGCTCTTACTGCTACATTAGTAGTAAATGAATAAACACGGAAAATGTGGCTCATTGCTGAATGGGGTGGTTGACTTAGTGACTGCAGATGCAGCTAAGGCTGAGGTACTCCATGCTTTCTTTGCCTCAGCTTTCACCAACTAAGTCTTCCAAACCTCTGTGACACCAGACTGTCAGTAGTGGAAGAAGATTGAGTCATGGATCTCATGAGAAATCTCAACCCATACAAGTGCATGGGACAAGAAGGGAAACATCCAAGTATACTAGCTGATGTCATAGTGATATCACACACTATCGTCTTCGAAAGGTCATGGATATTAAAGAAGATTCCTAATAACTTAAGAAAGGCAAATGTTCCACCTGTCAAAAGATAGATCTTTTCCAGCAAAGGTTGTTTCTGGGAGCACAGAGAGAAAGGTGGTTTGGAATAGAAAGCCAAGGTGTTCCGAAGATAGATGATGTTTGACTGACTGATTGTCTTCTATGATGAAGTGACTAGATTTGCAAATGAGGAGAGAGTGAGGGATGTCATCTACCTTGACTTTAGCAATACTGTCCTCATACGCTGCTTGGGATATTACGGTCTCGATGGGTAGACTACTATATGGGTTAATAACTGGCTGGATCACTGGGCTCAAAAGGTAGTGGTTAATGGTTCATACTTTGCCTGGAGGCTGGAGAGCTTACATATATAGGGGAAAAAAAATCAAGATGCAGATAATAGCACTGGGACATGTTGCTCTGGAGCCTCTGTCATAGAGGCTTTCAGGACCCAGCTGGGCAAAACTCCAAACACTGTGCTGGGAATTTGATGTTGACCTGCCTTTGAACACAAGGATGATTCAGAGACTATCTGAGGGCCCATCCAGTCTGAGTGAGTCTGTGACCCTTCATTGTAAAGAAGCAGCGTTTGTTTGGTGAGAGTCAGCTGCAGTGATCTAAAAATGGACAGAATTGATGCAAAACCCCAGTGGGGCTTCTGCAGGTGATGACTTGGTAAGCAGCTTATTATTGCTCAATTAGAGGTAATTAGCAAAAGAAAGCCATGAAGTGGTTAGTCCCATTGCCTGTCTACTTATGTCCCTTCAGCAGGAGAATTAACTACCTTTGCAATCTGTAAGGGGCAGTCTAGCTTTCAGAAACAAGTAAGGTAATACACATTTCCTACCTGCTATGTCAGTGAGGGACATAGCTGGCTGTGTCCCATTGCAGAAGCAAGTTCATGAATAAGATGGACAGAATTATAACATAATGGCTGCTTAGGGACTGTCTGGGTCTCTGTGTGAGCTGGCACAGGCAGGATGCAGGAGCAACAAAACCACGGGTGAAGTGCAGAGTGAATTTACTTTCATAACCTCACCAACTGGGGGATCCCTTAAGCAGCACCTGGGCAGAGGCACACAAGTGGAGATGGCAGGCACCGCGGAGCTCTGTCCTTGCTAGAGGATCACCAAACCTGCTGTTTTCACCTGTATTTCAGGGATTCACACAAGCATAGTTTACCACTGTGCTTTGATCTTGACCACAGCACGGCAGGAATCTCAAGCATGTTCAATAAGGTGCCTCTAACTCTATCACAGACCTATATTATTGAAACATAGATGTTCTACTAATCCAACACATAAGGCTAAACAGCAATTAGTATGATATACGTGTTTTTCTACACCTCAGCTGCAGGTCACTTGAGTGTGTTTATAATCCTCCTTGCCAATCTTCCGTTATTTTCCCAGAGTCTCTATAAAACCTGGCTTTTTGCCAGAATAATGGTTAACATCATGCTGCCTCTCACAGCTTCCTGTTTGCAAGTGTGCAGTAGTGATTCAAATCCTGTTTTATAGGGTACCAGACAACCATAAAAAGCCCTTAATTTGTCATGATATGCAGGTCTGTTTCTGCTGCCAACAGACNAATCTCAACCCATACAAGTGCATGGGACAAGAACGGAAACATCCAAGTATGCTAGCTGATGTCATAGTGATATCACACACTATCGTCTTCGAAAGGTCATGGATATTAAAGAAGATTCCTAATAACTTAAGAAAGGCAAATGTTCCACCTGTCAAAAGATAGATCTTTTCCAGCAAAGGTTGTTTCTGGGAGCACAGAGAGAAAGGTGGTTTGGAATAGAAAGCCAAGGTGTTCCGAAGATAGATGATGTTTGACTGACTGATTGTCTTCTATGATGAAGTGACTAGATTTGCAAATGAGGAGAGAGTGAGGGATGTCATCTACCTTGACTTTAGCAATACTGTCCTCATACGCTGCTTGGGATATTACGGTCTCGATGGGTAGACTACTATATGGGTTAATAACTGGCTGGATCACTGGGCTCAAAAGGTAGTGGTTAATGGTTCATACTTTGCCTGGAGGCTGGAGAGCTTACATATATAGGGGAAAAAAAATCAAGATGCAGATAATAGCACTGGGACATGTTGCTCTGGAGCCTCTGTCATAGAGGCTTTCAGGACCCAGCTGGGCAAAACTCCAAACACTGTGCTGGGAATTTGATGTTGACCTGCCTTTGAACACAAGGATGATTCAGAGACTATCTGAGGGCCCATCCAGTCTGAGTGAGTCTGTGACCCTTCATTGTAAAGAAGCAGCGTTTGTTTGGTGAGAGTCAGCTGCAGTGATCTAAAAATGGACAGAATTGATGCAAAACCCCAGTGGGGCTTCTGCAGGTGATGACTTGGTAAGCAGCTTATTATTGCTCAATTAGAGGTAATTAGCAAAAGAAAGCCATGAAGTGGTTAGTCCCATTGCCTGTCTACTTATGTCCCTTCAGCAGGAGAATTAACTACCTTTGCAATCTGTAAGGGGCAGTCTAGCTTTCAGAAACAAGTAAGGTAATACACATTTCCTACCTGCTATGTCAGTGAGGGACATAGCTGGCTGTGTCCCATTGCAGAAGCAAGTTCATGAATAAGATGGACAGAATTATAACATAATGGCTGCTTAGGGACTGTCTGGGTCTCTGTGTGAGCTGGCACAGGCAGGATGCAGGAGCAACAAAACCACGGGTGAAGTGCAGAGTGAATTTACTTTCATAACCTCACCAACTGGGGGATCCCTTAAGCAGCACCTGGGCAGAGGCACACAAGTGGAGATGGCAGGCACCGCGGAGCTCTGTCCTTGCTAGAGGATCACCAAACCTGCTGTTTTCACCTGTATTTCAGGGATTCACACAAGCATAGTTTACCACTGTGCTTTGATCTTGACCACAGCACGGCAGGAATCTCAAGCATGTTCAATAAGGTGCCTCTAACTCTATCACAGACCTATATTATTGAAACATAGATGTTCTACTAATCCAACACATAAGGCTAAACAGCAATTAGTATGATATACGTGTTTTTCTACACCTCAGCTGCAGGTCACTTGAGTGTGTTTATAATCCTCCTTGCCAATCTTCCGTTATTTTCGCAGAGTCTCTATAAAACCTGGCTTTTTGCCAGAATAATGGTTAACATCATGCTGCCTCTCACAGCTTNACCTGGGCAGAGGCACACAAGTGGAGATGGCAGGCACCGCGGAGCTCTGTCCTTGCTAGAGGATCACCAAACCTGCTGTTTTCACCTGTATTTCAGGGATTCACACAAGCATAGTTTACCACTGTGCTTTGATCTTGACCACAGCACGGCAGGAATCTCAAGCATGTTCAATAAGGTGCCTCTAACTCTATCACAGACCTATATTATTGAAACATAGATGTTCTACTAATCCAACACATAAGGCTAAACAGCAATTAGTATGATATACGTGTTTTTCTACACCTCAGCTGCAGGTCACTTGAGTGTGTTTATAATCCTCCTTGCCAATCTTCCGTTATTTTCCCAGAGTCTCTATAAAACCTGGCTTTTTGCCAGAATAATGGTTAACATCATGCTGCCTCTCACAGCTTCCTGTTTGCAAGTGTGCAGTAGTGATTCAAATCCTGTTTTATAGGGTACCAGACAACCATAAAAAGCCCTTAATTTGTCATGATATGCAGGTCTGTTTCTGCTGCCAACAGACGTATGAACTCTCTCATGGATTATTATTTTTCAATTTCTTTTTAAAGAAAATTAACTTTTGTTGTGGCCAGGACTGTGGCATTAACCGGCAAAACAGGAAATTACATTTCCCTGCAATGACCCGTGGCTCAGCCAGAGAATTCCTGCCATTCCTGGCAGCTATTTTTTTCCACAGAAAACATTTTTAAAAGGCAACCAAGCCAGAAGTTTTGTGAGACTGCTGTCTGAGAGAGTCATTGTAGGATGAATGTTGAATCGGGAAGAAAAACTTTGTTTAAGGAGAAGAGTAGGCAACAGGAACCAGCAGTATTGTGTGCCAGACTGAAGCTCAGATAGCTAGAGCATTCCACAAGATACATTTAGTATAAAACTGTGAGGTGAAGACCTGAATTTCCAGGGCATATGCCATCTATGTGCACTTATGTATTCAGCACCTGTTCTAGCCAGGTGACTTTCTCCCTCTTCAAGTGCTGAATTTTTTTCCGATCATCCAGTGTATATGTAACACCAGCAAAGCCTTGTCTGTTCTTCTGATCATCTCAGCCTTCGGAAATTATTCAGCTGTATCCTTTCCTTCATTCATTTGGCCAAGCACAGGCTTTGGCACGTGCTCTGTCATTTCCCTATCTTCCAAAAAAAATCTGGTTTTCCCCCTCAGCCTACAAGAAGTGAGGATTTATTCACTTAGCGACAGGAATATGGAAAGACAGATTTGTGGTCACCACAAAGCCGAGACTTCTAACTATTTCAGCTGACATCATGCTGCACTCTGCTTCCCCCAGGAACTTTCATTTCAGTTTCTGCTTCCCTGTCACTGCTGATGATTCATGTGGGCTGAAGAGCTGCCATACATCCCTTTCTGTGACTCGTGTGTAGCTATCTGAGACTTCAGCCTGGCTAATATTCTCTTAGTTGCAAAGCTGTCAGCCTAAACACAGAATCTCAGTGGCCATTTTTACGTTCTTGAGCTACTTGGGGCCGTTCTGCAAGAGTGTCTCAGTCTGTCCCTGTAATTCAATTTCCTGTCCATTCCTTGTGTCTCCACAAAACTTTGTGTTTTCTTCTGAAAGGAACATTTCTCCTTCTGTGGTCCCTGGGTTGCACTTCCTGAAGTTAAAGGTAGCTGCGATCAGGAATTTGTGCACACTGTTGGGGGGGAGATCTGTAAAGATTGCCTAAACTCCTGCTTGGAGGAGGCAGGATATAGATGTTTTCCACCCAGTCCTAGCAGTCATCTGTCAGTGATTTAGAGGGGAATATTGCAGACCAAAGAATATAACTTCAGAAATAAATTTAAGACCATTCATGCTTGCCACATTGTACCTCATTGTCAGCTGTTCCCTGAAAGAATCTCAGCCCCGTGATCTGATCAAATATATAGCCTACTCGGGCCACCTGCTGATCAGCCTCAAAGTTTCAGGTGTTAGACAGATACCAACACCAAATAATGAAACAATTCAAAGCAAATGAGCTTTTGTTGAAGGCATTTCATAGTCTGAGAAAGCATTTGAAATATCAATATGTTTTCCCACCTTTTTAAGATGATATTCATGTATGTTCGTGAGTTTGAGCTTTTGAACTTCCAGCAATCTCTTGACATCAGGCATGCTTAAAAGGAGCATTTTACTTTGGCACAAAAATGTGTGTCTGCACATGTCCTGATGTCATATCTTCTTTATATAAAGCATTGCTCTCCTGTGCAATTTTTTCCTTGTATCATGGCTATATAAACAGTTTTTGTTTGCCTGTGTGGGTGGTAAGATTGCCTGAGATGTTCCAACATGTACCAGGGTGTGTTAATCCCACAGAGGGAAATCTTCTTGGTTTTTTGTTACTTTGTTTTGATCACGAAGGAAACAAATCCTTTTCAAACTGTTTTGATGAAATCAACACCCCTTTTCCCCTCTTCTAATCGCAATCATCCTTCACCTATGGGCCGACATCATTGGTTTCTTTCCCGTTCTTTTAGGTTATAAAAGAATAGTGAGGTTTTTATAAGCCTTTAAGTATTGGATTGATGCATCTCTGGGTGAATACATACAGGGTGTTACAAAGTAGTTTCTGCTTTCTGTGTGTCTACAGACCAGTTTCGTTCCAGCTTAAGAAATACAAAATTACTTTATCAAATAATCTAAGAAGAATCCCACATAGGTAGAATTTGTCTATTAGTAATTTTTGGCTTTCAGTACATTTCTTAACTGTGTCTTTTCAAGTTGAACACAGAACCTTTGTTTCTAAAACCTAATTCTGACCCATAACCTAGCAGGAATAAGTACTGATTCCAAAATGAGTGTTTGCCAAAATCTATACCTTTTAAAGAACAAAGGTAACATTTTTGCTTTCCATTCTGTGACAAGTATGCCATTGATATATGCTCAGTCTAACTGCTTGTTCTTAAAATCTGCACAGGTTTTCAAGGGATAGAAAGCTTATCAATTCTGTAATCTGTATTTTCATATGTATACTCATGGATCCGGTATGTTGACATCCAGTAGTGTGAAGTGTTGGACATGCTGTGTGCATTAGTTAGACTTGACAAAATAATTATGACTAAGTTTGTGTCCTGGGATAGGAGACGTGCTTTGGGAACTGAGGAGTAGCTTTAATAAAACCCAGTTTCACCTTCGGTTAAACCTTTTGTCCCAGGAGAGGTGTAATTTATACTGTCCTTGAAAAGGAATTAATTGGCCTCCTTACGTCTCTTGCTCACCCGTGAAAGCTAAAGAAATAAAATTCTGCCAAAAGTGACTGTCTCTAACCAGAGATATACCAGGATCAAGAAGGGCTGCAAGGAGGCTGTCCTTTTTTCATGTGTCTTGTAAGGATGAATAGAGCAGGCTGGCCCCAAAGTACTGGCCCTTAGGCATTGGTGCTCAGTGTAGAAACCTAGCAGAGGACTTGTTGTTACAGCACCAGTTTTCAGCATAAAATACTGTCTGCAAGATCCTTCCATCTCCCTTCATATATAATGTCTTCCTAAGCACACAGGTTCATCTGTCCATTTCCAACAAGCTTTTATTGGCATCTTGGCTCTTCCTAAATTTCTGTTGTGACAAGAGAAATCCCTGCTCTTTATTGTCTTACTATATAAAGGAAGTTCTGTCATCACCTCTTTGATATGGTAAAGAAATCACTGTGGCTTTTGCATTAGAGATCCTCTCTGGATGTTATGCAAGAGTGAAAGTAAAGAGAGTCTCTGCTAGTAATGAACAAGACGGCATTATCAAGCATGACAGATCAAAAAGGGAGCTCAGTCAACTTCCATCCCACCCCCAACCCAAAGTATCAATTAATTGATGCTTTTGAAAATGTTGACATGAACTTCTTTCTGCTTTCAGCACAGCATTATTAAATTAAGCAAATCAGAAGGTAAAAATCACCTTTACCCATCAATAGATGGAAAATATTTTAAAATTTGGAGAAATAAGGTGCTATTAGTTTTTTATATCTGTGATTCAGTATAACCGGAGATCTTTTGAAAACTTGTCTCGCATGTGGGCTGAGAATTACATGGGTTTGGGTAAGTAAAACGAAGCATGTTCTTAGTTGATTTTGGCAGTATTATTTTTGGAGACTTTGTCTTTTTGACTGTTTCAGTATGTACCTGATGAGAAACAAAGCATTGAAATCCTGTGATTTTGTTATAAAGATGTTAAAATTTACAGGAAACACAACTTTATCCCATGACAAGTTGTGCAGATTCTTAAAACATTGGGTAGGCATGCTTGGTTTTATTCCCTGCTGAATGCTTTGTAAGTGTCAAAAATGTGTGTGGTTGGAGAAAGGGAGTTTTGTATTAGGGGAAAAAAACCCACCTACATAGTTTGTTCCTTCAGCATGGTAGCATCATGCAGTCTTGATTGGTTTTGGCTTGTTTCCTATAGAAAGAAGACTTATTAGTGATGCTCTCTGTATGTCAACTTAACATCTTGTGAACTAGTCAGACATTTTCAGTCAGATTTGACAAAGGCATATCATCCACTCTTTCCTTAAAGTAAGCAGCTGGGCACAGCACGTTCCAGGTTGAAAGAGAAGCAGCAGTGTGAACTCATTCCTCCAGTACCCTGGAGAATCTGCAGTAGAAAAGGGATTTGATCAGCATCCCAAATAAAAAGGAAGTTTCTGTCAGTGTGTTGCTTTATTTGACACCAAAGTCAGTCAACATGAGACACACATAGAAACCTAGAATTTATTATTCCCAGAGTTCGCACTGTTCTGTTTACTTCTACTCGAACTCATTTCTGCATGGTGCATATCTTATCATTGCATTTCTCTGGAATTTGTTTAGTCTGTAACCTTTCTGAGATAAAGACTTTATTTTCTGCCCTCTTCTTTTAAAATACCTGGTACCCATGAGAGCAGTATCTATTAAGTGTACCTTCATTCATAGGGGTTTTCATATAGTCTTCCCACTTTTTCAAATATCAATGATCTGTTATCAGTATTGTGTAAAGCAGTTGACTTGTCTCCTGTTTTAGTTGCTGCTAGTAAGTCAGGATAGAAAAGTGTATCTTGGTCTCATTTCTCACGGGACATTTCTCCTGTACCACAAAACACATGAAACTTGACTTCAAGTTAAATGTCATACTTATTGTTTTGCAGTAATTCAATTCTAATTCAGTCATTTGGACCAGGAAACTGGTCCAAAGGTGAGCAGATTCAAACTCATCATTGTCATCTGGCTGGTGTTTACCCATTTCACAAAGGCTGCATGATTTCAGTTTACCTCCTCTTGATCACGTATCTTGCCTACTCAGCAATGGCATTCTAGTGGAAGCTGTATTTTGGGACATCAGCATAAAGACAAGTGGAATGGATGCAAACCTCTCACTGTGTGACAGATAGTTTCTGTAAGCTTGGGCTGAAGGTTGGTAGTTAGGCAGATTAGAGAGCTTTGACTACTTCTTCCTTGAGATGTAGGTGATCACAATTAGAATATGTTGGTTTTCAGGGCTACCATAAAATAACAGGAATAGCGCGGAAAGCCTGTTAAAGAGCTTTTAACCAGATAACCAAGAAAGGCTTCTTCCTTAAAAATGTGGTCTAAAAGACTGGCAAAGGATGGTTTGCGTGTTCTTTAGTTTTCTTGTTATTTTGAGTGATGCTTTGCTGGGGAAGCTAACCAAAGTATCTCTGCACCCCAACACTTCTCAGTAAGTAATCACCATGGATGACTGACAATAATTTGTTTGAAGACTTAAGTGTTTGCTGTGTATTCCTGTCTTCCTTTTTTCCAGCTCGGTACATCCTCCTGTCTTATGGCTAACATTCCAAGGCTACATTTAATCACTATTGCACAGTGTGTTGCAATCTTGCCTGTGCTACATGCCCACTTAGCTGTGTGGCCAAAAAACCCAGCCATTTCCCACAGGACTCTCACAAGATTTGCAATGCAATACTTCAGCAGAGGTATGAGAGATGGGCATTGATCACACGTAGCCAATAGTATTTGCTAGCTATACCTTCTCGGAACAGGAAACAGCTTTACCTATGTGATCATGACGACAAACAGAGTTACCAAGTCTGATGGTAAATCTTCTGGCACAATTTCTTGAAACTCATTGTAGAGGCAAATGAACCAGTGTTACTTTCTATGCTATTGGACAAGGAGCTTTTTTCTTAACCTGAAACAACTGCTGGAGTCTTGGTTCTTTATTTGCCACATTTAGCCATTGTTAAAACAAGCAGACACCTGTGCTTTATCTATTCAAATGTTCTGGCAGTTCGCTGCAAAACTGAACAGGAGTTTGTGATTTGGGGGGTTGGGGAGGGGGGCGCTCAGCCCATGTTGTTCAACCTCTAAAGTTTAACAGAGCTCACAAGCAACACTGTTTTAACAATTGAGTAGGTGAGAACATTTCCAAGACTTCAAAGCATTCTGTGTTTTGAAAAGAGAATTAAACTGGAAAAAAAAATCAAAACTGCACACACATGCAAGACACTGGAAGGGAAGGATGTCCCTAAAGCCACCAGAAATATGTCCTTATGTATGGATACACATCACTTTTGGAATAGGAAAATCAATTATTGAGCTACATAATATCTAATTTATCTAATCTTTGTTAGTTTCACATATTCTGATTACTTATCAGCTAGATACAAAGCTAAGTATGTCATAAGCCAAGCAGGTTACGATTATAAATAGTTTGGTTTAGGTCCTACTTTCACATCTGGTATGAGAAAAGAATACTTGTGAATAAGACGTACCTGCCTGGCACAAGTTCTAATTACTCAAGTGCCGATATCAAGGACAAGGAGATCGTAGTTGAACTTTTGTAACTCCTTCTCACTTTCAAGATCAGTAAAATCTATATTAGTCAATGGAAGGGACAAAGAGCTCTCTCACAAGTGACAATTGGCCAGTCAGGGTGGAAATGGAGGAGTGAGATAAAGCAGTGGTTGAACTGGAGAGTCTGGCTTGCTTGGTTGTCCCGAGGAGTGAGCTGCATTCAGCAGTTGGTAGTGCTTGGGTGGAGTGAGGTGGAGCTGCCCGGGGGAGCAAAATGCACTGTGAGAACTAGGTCAGGGGAGTGCCCAGCTCGAGCTCGCTGGGGGTGCCGGCGTAGCCAGAGGCTAGAGAGGGAAAGCCAAGAGGAGGTGAAAGGTGGATGGGTTGAGTCTGTGTCAGGTGATCTCAGCCAGGGTGAAGGCAAGGGACTAGGGGGAAGGAATGGCACAAGGAGGGGAAGAAGTAGAAGCAGCTGCAATCTCAAAGGAAGGGAGTTGACTTTTTTTTTCCTTCCTTTTTTTGCGAATAACAAAGAAATAGAACTGGCAAGTAGATAGCCACAGAAACATGAATTATTTCACAGCCAGAATGTGTATTGACTAACACATAGTACTCTGCAATGAAATACTTTAGTGTTGACTGAATGTTTCGTTAAAACAAAAGCAGCAGTGCTTGTCGTCCTGCTACTGACAGCTTTTTACCATATTTCCATGAGGAGAATTCTAGCATAATCTTTCTTGGAACTATTTGCAACACCCTTGTTCTGTTCATCTGGGCTAGTAGGAGTGCTTTAATCCATTTTGTCATACATTCTTCAAGAACATACTTTAATTTTAATTTTTTTTTCCAAATCCAAAATTGGGCTGTAGCATTTCTGGTAAAATGTGGTCCTTTCTGCAGTATGTCTCTTCAGATTCCAGAAACAGATCTGAGGGCTGCATGGGACTGAGATGGATCTTAGGAAATAAGGATAGAACTGCAGTATTTTGTGTAGGAATGTGAGCCTTCCATATTATTCTACAGAGGTTTTTAACACAGGAAAGGTTGGTAACGCTTAGCTCTCATTCACTACAGAGACACAGGGACATATATGGAATTTCAAAATAATTCATCCTTGCTTTGGAAACCAAGCGGTCAGATTTTTGGAATGGCTCCCACAGAAAATAAAAATCTTTCAAAATTCTGTGGTCTGTGATCCTTTCTCCTGGCAGCACAGGAATTCCCATGTCAAATATTTTCCATTCTTGGCATGAACTGACTACCCCCCAGAGGTTATGTTCTGTTTTAATGCAAATAATCTACATGGTGTGACACACCTGGGTGACGGTACTTTAAAGATTTGCCATTCCATTCCAGTCAAGACATAAGTGATAATCTGAACCTTAAGCGTATGTTTTTATTTTCTATACCTTCCTGCATATTCCTGTATATTTTCACTTATCACTGCACTCTCTGACAGTTGCATTTTCAGTTCTCTAGGCATGGTGTAAAACCCAATGTTACTATTTGGCTGTCCTCAAGCCATTTTGGCATACAGTCGATAGATCTAGCCAAGCCTACCTTTTGGGCAATGCATCAGTGGTAGAATCCCAGTTTGGATACTCTTCGATTGTTCAGGGTTTTCTCTTTCAAAAAAAACCCTCCTAATCTGTTTTGTTCCTTAACATCACAGAGGATACTGGATTTTACTCCCATACTTCACAGCTCATAGCTCCATAGATCAGAGCTTCAGCACATCCCTTCTAGATGGTCCTGCCTAGTCTTTGCTTTACAGCTACTGTTGGTCTATCTCAATACTTCCCAAATTCAGGACCCCAGGCACTTCTGTGTGAACAGAAGTGTCGTCCTAATGAAAAAGTCAGAGAAACATTATCATATCTCTCAGATGACTGGGATACTAGAATGGGGCTACGTAAAGATGTTCATGAGATAGAGATGGCAGGGGTTTTTGTGTGGTCATGAAAGAAAAAAAGAAGTCTATCCAGTCTTTATTAGCCAGAACTTTGCTCACTGATTTGTAAGTGTGCGGAACAGATTGAAGTTCTCCAAATACGGACAGTTACTAAAAGTGAGAGTCATGTTAATTTTATTTTGATTTTAAACAGAAACTATATCTACTTCCTTCTTCCAGCACCCATGGTTTAGAGGTTCTCCCTATTTGCTTGCATTTCACTCTGTGCAATGTCTGATTTAGATCACCTTGGATGTGATTTAAGCATGTTGACACTTTCTAGAGCATAAATTATTCTCTTCCTCTTGTAGTTACCTTTTATATGTTTGAAGACTCTTAGCTTGCCAGTCGTTAGGGTTTTCTCTTCTCTTTAGACTAAACAATTCAAATTCTTTCATTCTTTCCTCATAACTTACTTGACCAGCCTTTATGCTTCTCTTCCCAGCTCTCTCTGTTTGGTACACCTCTTCTTTCTCAAAAAGCATTGCCCAAAGCTGGATAGAATATTTCAGCTGAGACCTGCATACAGCTTGGCAGCACTAGAGTGGGTTGTCCTTTTGCCCTTGACATTGTTTTCATAAGAGATACCTGGCTTTTTTCTAACTCATTTTAACTTTAATATTGCTTCCTATAGAGTTTCTTGCTATTTCTGAGTATTCTTGTGCTCACCTGAAATCTGTTATGCTGCTGTTCCATTTCCTGCTTTTCCTAAGTTCCTTGATTTCTACAATTTTATGATCAGTATAAATGAAAACTTTGAGTTAAAATACCCTAATGTCTACTTAACCTAATTACAAGGAGCAGTAATGTTTTGAGTATTGTTTTTTTAATTTGCCCCACAGCAATATGGGAAGAAATAAAACTGAAGGTAAGACAAAAGCTTGTGAAATGTCCACAACTGTTTTTTCCAAGAGCAATGAGTCTAATGAAGCCTGATTTCATCTTATTTTCAGGCCTGCATCTTCTGGCACCCCAGAACGTCCCAGCTTGCCTACAACATGTTCACTTTTGAGGTGGACAAGAGACAGAACGTGCTGAACAGAGATATGTAGAGCTGGCTCATGGGTCATTACACTTGTGCTTGTAATTGACTCCAAGAATGGCTAAAGAGCCAAGTTGTTGCTGTCTTTTCTTTCAGCACATGGATTTGGATCTCTTTGCACTATTAAGGCTAGATTTTCTTGAAGATTTCAAGAAAGTTCATATCTTGAAGACCTCTATTTTTCCATCAGATTTGATTGAAATGGGTCTATGAGCTCAGAAGCTACTAGAGGGGTACTTGCAGACAGAAGAGTAGCATGAGGACATAAGCCATTGCTTTCTTAGAAAACATGTTAAAATTGTTCAAATGCAAAGGTAAATTCAACTGATACTATGCATTTGAAAACGTGTGTTCCTTTGCTGAACCAACAAAACATGCTTCAGTCTCCCCTTTCCCTCAGTATCCTTGCACCTGATTTCTGTCTCCTGAATTTCTGTGCTTCTTTTTTGTAATCCCAAGAAGCACAGCCTCTAGGTAGATGTGGATCTACTGATGAAAATTACTACATGGTAGGGTGAGGACTTTCCTTTTTGTCTATACCTAGATTGCTATAAAACCTGAGGACAGCACTTATTCAAGGGTGATTTCTGCAAACCTGATATTTAAAGAAGGTTCAGGTGAGAGGAAGCTATTCTCATATTCAGTGTTATAACTTACATAATTACTGGAAAAACTTATAAAGAGTATTTTAATGGATAGTGTGCTAAAAAAAAATCAAGTAACAATTTCTTTCTAGATTCCTTTTTGTTAATCTTCAAGCAATTGAAGTAGAATACAATTATTTTGTTTTCAGCTCTAAGATTGAATTAGCCTGTTTATAGTGGTTAATGAATATCATTACAGTTAAATAGACATTAAGAAGTCATCGAGGCCCAGATCATCTTTTCCAGTTGTGCAAGGCAGAAATTTAAATCAGTGGGAAAAGACAGCCAGCCTCTTGCAGAACTGTTGTACCATCTCTATGATCCTGGAAGAGTCCACCTGTGAATTTCTCATAGGTATAGATGTGGGCATTACTTAATCATAATAGATTGAAAACACCTTTTCTTGAAAATTTCCAAACAAAAATGAGCTAAAGAAGGATGTAACTGTTTCTGTAGAGTCTTAGGTGGGGAAAAAAACCCTAAAGTAAGTAATCAGAGTAATCAGTTGTCATCTGTTAGAATAGATCCTTTTTCTGCATTAAGGCACAAGTTGGTGAATGCAGATTACTCTGTAAACTTTCTGGGGTTCTTGCAAGATAATTTGAGGATAGATGGGTTGCACCCTTGCCGTGTTGTTGATTTGCTTCACTGATTTGATTACATATGGCGGTTCTGATGCTGTCTTTGGTATAGTCCATCTGACTTTAATTAGGCCATGGGCACTGTTGCCAAGTTGCCCAACTATTATTTAAATGAGTTACTGTTGTCTTGCTTAAGACAGCTTCTCCTGTGTTTGAAAGTGTCAAACTATTAATTTTCTCATCTTTATTCCTGCTGTGATGTGCTGTGAGATTATTGTCACATTTATAGGATGGCTGTCTCCCTCATCTTCCTCAAATTCTTCTGTCCTAAAAACCTGTGTGCTATACAACCAGTGAGTTTATTCTGAATGGTTTTTTTTCCCTAGGTCTCTTTTTGATGCTTAAGTCCTGTTCTAGCTCAGAGAAGGAACTTGTCTACCCAAACATTTGTCTTCCTACTAAGTTTTTAATTCCCCTACCTCTCAGACTAGCAAGACAAATCATGATTGCCTCTTTCGCAGCTGTTCTGGAGAAATTCCGCTTTCCCCATCATTAGATTGCTACTTTTTTTTATTATGGTATTTCATATTTCTCTCTTTCCTCTTCATCCATGGTATGCCAAGAAATCTGTATTTAAATATCATTTGAAAGTAGTTCATTACCTTTGAAAATATAGCATAAATCCAGCTAAGACTGATTGCATTAACAAAATTGGCAATTATTTTCTCTGTCATCACCTTTCTGAAATGTATGTTACTCCTTGCAATAATAAGAATGTCTTGGAGGGCATACTGTTTCAACGTACCTGTGCCTAACTCTCAGAATAGCTAGAGTAATGGGCAAATTACTCTAATAATATGCAACTTTCAGGTAGGAAGTGTAAATGCTGTAAATTACATTTGTGATCCTTTAACAAGGGACCTGATGTATTATGCCTTCCAGAAGTCTTTATCAAAACTGGTGCTGTCACCTCAGGAACTAATGATGGCCTTCAGACTTTCTGAAGTTTTAACACATGAAGATTGAAGCTTGTGATTTTTTTGGCATGATCCAGGAAAGTCCAGGGACATATCCATCCTGATAGGGGATATGTGTCTCATTATTAAGCTGTTGCCATTTGTCACCTGTGCAAAATCTTGGGCCTGTTTAAAGCTGTTGTGCTATACAATGGGAAAAGCTCTGGGATCCAGTGATGATTATGTTACACAAGTTAGTACATAAGATCTGTCTGTTCACCTATAGCATTTTCTTCCCGAGGGAATTTTGCAGGGAGAGCAATTTGTTGATAGTTAAAACATTTTCTGATGTTCTTTGCAAAGTCACTATGTAGGAAATTGAATTGGCAGATTGCTTTTTGTAGATTTTAACTCAGAATCTATACTGGGCAAAATCACTAACAGTCATTTATAGTCTTGATCCCAACAAATATTAGTTTCTTTTCAAAAATGTATATGAGAACTATAGAATAAATTTCTAAATACTAAAACACTTCTAGAAGAAATTTCCTGTATCAATAGATTGTTGTCAGTGATGTGCAGAAACTGACAGCCTTTGAAGTGATACCACTTCATCATCATCTTGTTTGCTTGTTTGTTTATTCTTAAAGCCAAAGCCATAGGATTTGAATGATCAGGAGATATTCTGATGTGGCCATGCACTGTGAATCTTGTAGCTTACTCTAAGCTTTGGAAATAATAGCAAACACTTGCTGCAACTTGATGCCATGAACAATCCATGTCAGGATTGATGTAACCTAAGTATTTCATCCAGTTCTTTTGTCTGATTCTGCATGCCTGGCTCTGTAGTTGCTGTAAGGTTAGGAAATATCCTGGTGCTTGTATCTCTCTGGGTAGCAGACTTCATTGTTTTGTCTCTAATAATTTGAAATTATTAAGGTCCATCTTTGCCCTCATGCCTTCCTAGTTACGTTGAGTCCACTTTTAATTTTCTGGGAGTAATGGCAAAAAGAGTAATAGCTGTATCAGACATTCATATTCCTTTTTCTTTCTAGTGTTTCTTGCTATTGCTTGTAATGTACAGATTTAAAGCCATTTGAAGAAGGGTTTACTGTGCAATTTTTTAATCTCCTATGTACTGTTTCATGTGTTTTAGTTAGTTGGTATTGGATAGTATCTGTTATGGTTTATATTGCAGTTTCTGAAACCTACAGTTCAAAGTATTGTTTTCTCGGATTTTTGTCCACATCATCACATTGCATTTTCATGGTTTGCTGCTGGCACTCCTCCTGAGTCTGTGTGCATGACTCCAAGCTTCTGTGCTGTAGAGAGATGTATGTGGCTTTTCTTTTGACAAACACTGTAGTATGACCATTCTGCAATGTGCAGTTCTAGTTGCTGGACTAAATTCACAGAATCACAGAATGTTAGGGATTGGAAGGGACCTCTAACATGTGCTGATCTATAGGTTTTGTGGAAATTGCACACAGTAGGCAGTTTACTTAACAGTTGCAAATAAACATTCATTGATGCCAGAATGCACGTTGCTTGTAGTGTGTGCAGGGCTATATAGAAATTCATATCCTGACATATCAAGCTACGAGACTTATTGAATGAATATAAATATCTGCATAAAAACTTAACAAAACTAAGACAATGAAATGTGCATCTTCCAAGTCCATCTTTGTTCTACTTTGGACCTCTTGCCACTCCTGTCTCTAGACCTTTACCAACTTCTTTTCTTTCTGAACATTATTTATGAGTAAGTCTTCTCCATCCTTCACACCTCCTATGTTGCACTCAGAAGTATCATTTTAGCATCAAGGTGTTAGTCTGAAATCTATATAGTTAAGGGTATTGTTTTCCTAATTATATAACAGTGTTTTCTATTTAACACTATATTTCTAATGTGCTTGTCATTCACATCTGTATTTTCATATTAGTGTCATAGTTGGCACTGCAGGACTTGATTATTTGGTGCTGAAATAATTTATTATAAGGTGAATATGTTGCAGTTTTGCTTGTGGTCAACTGAAAAAATGATTCAAGTCTGGAAGGTGAAGATCCTGTGTTTTCATACATTTGTTGGTATTTTCCTGTAGTATGCTGTCATGAATATGTACAGAGAGGCTGCAAGTTTTTAGTCAGTGGTAATTAGATGACAGTTGATTAACAAATCAAAAGCTTGTGCTTTTTTTTTTTCCTGGTGCTTGTGAAAAGTGTGGTGCAAGAACCCAATCTGCAAACCTCCAGTAGCAGAACAGAACAAGCAGCAGTTAGTACTGTTTACAGGAAGCAAACTTTTCAGAGTTTTTGAGTTGTTAAATTCTAAATCTCTGGCAAGTTCAGTAGCACATGGATTCCTAAGTTATTCTTAAGGTCTCTTATATTTCCTACACTTTCTAGAAAATCTTGGAAATTTTGCTCTTGGTCTTTATCAATTGCCTTACTGTTATGTATATATATTTTTTTTCTTGAATCTTCAGCAGAAATCAATAATCAATAATCAGTCTAAATAAGGATTCTGTGGACACACAGTAGTAAGAACTAAATATTTTGGCTTGGTTGCTATTTACAGTTTCTGTTGTGTGAAGGTTGTACTTTCTTGTGGCTTTGTCACATTGCGAGAGGCTGCAACCTTCATTTCTAGATGTATAAGTTTCACAACTATTTTAAATTTGTCTTGTCTGTATAGCTCAGCAAGTCTTGAATTCCCCATATAGCCACTTTTGGTTTATGTTGTAGAAACTTGAGCCTGTAAGATCTGAAATGTGTTGTAACAGGAAAGAAACCACATACTTAAAAGATATCATTGCCAGTAACTGAAGAGGTTTGTAAAGTAGTCTCAATTTCTGGCAATATTCATTGTAGGAAACTTCTGATTTTCATAATCTCGGTTTCCTTTTTTCTTTCCCTGGGGACTGCACACAATCATTAATAATCCCCCAGTGTCTAATGGATGCCTAGATATGGTGGTTTTGGGAAAACATAATAATTATGGCAGTCAACCTGGTGAGTTTGCATAGAACACAAGTTTTATTCTTTGAGACCCAGCCTTCTGGTGACAATTGTCCATAGGGGACAGAACTGCACACCAGTCAGTGCAAACTGTGACTATCCAGTGGCACACTCTGAGTGGGGTTCAGCTGGGCCATACCCTTCTGTTGTGGTTTAGGCCCACCCAGCAAAAGCACCACACAGCCACTCACTCACTCTTCTCCATCCCCCCTTTTCCCACTTCCCATTCCCACTCCCCCCCCCAACCCCCCCCCGGTGGGATGGAGAAGAGAATCAGAAGAACAAAAGGTAAAACCTCATGGGTTGAGACAAGGACAGAGAGGGATCACTCACCAATTATGGTCACAGGCAAAACAGACTAGATTTGGGGGAAAAAAAAAATCAATTAAATTTGTTACCATTCAAAACACAGTAGGATAATGAGAAACAAAACCAGATCTTAAAAACACCTTCCCCCCACCTCTTCCTTCTTCCCATGCTCAAAAACTTTGCTCTTGATTTCTTTACCTCCTCCCCCTTAGCGGCACAGGGGGACAGGGAATGGGGGTTCTGGTCAGTTTGTCATACATTGGTTTTGTCACTCCTTCCAGCTCAGGGGGAGGACTCCTCACAGTCTTCCCTTGCTCCAGTGTGGGGTCCCTCCCATGGGAGACAGTCTTCCAGGAACTTCCCTAATGTGAGTCCTTCTCACTAGCTGCTCCAGCGTGGGTCCCTCCCATGGAGTCATGGCCTCCTTCAGGCACAGCCCCCTGCTCCACTGTGAGATCCTCCATGGGCTGCAGGGGAATCTCTGCTCCACCGTTGTCCTCCATGGTTGCAGGGACACAGCTGCCATCCCACTATTGGCTGCAGGAGAACCTCTGCTCCAGCACCTTCTCCTCCCCCTCCTTCCTTCACTGACCTTGGTGTCTGCCTAGTTGTCCTCTCACATCCCACTCTCTCTCTCTGCTGCTGTGTTTTTTTTGCTAGCTCCTGAAGAGCTCCTGGCTCTTGGGCTGGGGCTGCTGCAGGGGCTGGGCCAGCTGAGCCCTGCCCATGGCCGGGGCTGTGCCGTCCTGCCTGCCCTTCTTACATGTGCTGTGCCCTTCTTAAACATTATCACAGAGGCAGATCCACTGTCACTGACTGACTTGGACTTGGCCAGAGGAGGGTCTGACTTGGAGTTGGGGAAGCTTCTGGCAGCTTCTCATGGGAGCCACCACAGAATCACAGAATGTTAGGGATTGGAAGGGACCTCGAAATATCGTCTAGTCCAATCCCCCTGCCGGAGCAGGAACACCTAGATCAGATTGNTTAAATTATTTGTGAAATTTTTACTTCAAGATCTCAAAGAGGCTGTAGTAGTACATTAAATCACATATAAACCCCCTTATGTCATGCTGAGTATTAGCTGCTCCATGAACTGCTGTAATACAGGTATCGATCACTGTGGTTATTCCTTGCCAACATAGGCTAGATATGAGCCTGCTTATAAACTTCTTGAACACCCTGGAAAGCAGGTTACTGACCACACAGGCAAATGCTTTAGTGCTTTTATTTTCTTCAGCATTTACTTTGAATAAGCACAGTATCATCTAATGGCAATCAGTTCGGTTTATATCTACCCTATATTTGGTTCTACACAAAATCAGAATAAATACATGGCCTATGTCTACAGCAACCACTTGAGACAGGTGAAATGTGTAAGAGAGTCTCTCCTCTCCCTTACATTCCTGTTCTAACAGCTGAGCTTCAGACATCACTGAAGCTCCAATTCTTTTGCTCCATTTTACTTATTCTTCCTATATTAAGTTCTTTCACACACTGCTAATGGACTCGAATACACTGCAGGCAGTTTGATCAGTTTGTCACACTGCAGTGGCTAACATAAATATATCTAATATTTATCTTCTTGGCTTGAAAGCAACTCTACTCCCTCATCCTAGTCGTTGATGAATATATTAAACAGCACAGGTCCCAATACCGAACCCTGGGGGACTCCACTAGATACAGGCCTCCAACTAGACTCCATCCCATTCACCACAACTCTCTGGCTTCTTTTCTTCAGCCAGTTCACAATCCATCTCACTACCCAATCATCCAGATCGCACTTCCTCAGTTTAGCCGCGAGGATACTATGGGAGATGGTGTCAAATGCTTTTCTGAAATCGAGATAGACCACATCTACTGCTTTGCCATCATCTATCCCCCTGGTAATGTCCTCATAAAAGGCTATCAGGTTGGTCAAGCATGAATTCCCTTTGGTGAAGCCCTGCAGCCCCTCCTGCTACTACCAAAACCTCACCCCACAAACCTAATACACTTTCTCACAGCTAAAATGGGACCCTGTAGTACCCCATATTCAGCTTCTGCTCCAGAAGGGAATGGGCCTCTATAGTTTCTGTCATCCCAGTGTGGCTGTCTCACACACCTTAGGACATCTAAAATTGCCTACATTTACGGTTTTGTCCCAGGTGCTTTTCTAATGTTAGTGAGGAAAACATCTGTTTAGAACCAAACCATGTTGAAACAATCAGATGTTGCATCAGGGATTCACAGTCTTTTCTCCTGTCAATTTTTATAAGTAGCAACTCACTGTCCTAATTTGCTCAAGATTTCAGTGTCATCTTGAGATCTGGCAGATATTGAGCAAATCTGGCTATCACTTGGTTCACAGCTTTCAACACCTATCTCTTCATGTACATGTCTACCTTGGAAGCTTTATGTAGATCACTCAGATTGCATTGCATAGGTTGTATGCAACAACTTGATAAAATGTGATCCAGAATCAGATGACACTTTCTTCTTAAATGGAGGGAGAGTTAAATAAAGTTTTTTCTGCTTCTGGATCAGATTTTATTCCTAGTGGAGAACTTATATGTAAAGACAAAAGCTGTAATATTCTCCCAGTAGTTTTATTTCAAGGATATATCTGTCTGCTGCTTTATTGGAAGTGATCGTAGTAACTCAAAAATATTTAATTACGGAGAGGTTTCAAAAAACAGATTGGGATTTCTGGATTTCTTTAGAGTTTATGTTGTCTCTACAGAACAGAATTGCATGAAAACATGAGTTCTCAGGTCTCAGTTTCCCTGATGCAATTTCACTCACACAGGCTTACTCCTAACTTACACCAGCATAAATAGTTACTTCTTTGCTAGTAAATTAAATGGGGCCAGCACACAGGTTTAGTACTGTGACACTATGTCCATGCTGTTCAATTCTTAGCTCTTCCCTTGATAGAAATCTGGTTCATACCAACTAGCACTATTCCAGAGGCTGCAGGACTTAAACACAGTGAAAATTTCTCTCCTCACTTTAAGGGTAATATGAACAAATATTTAAGTATTATTTATGCTAGTGCATAACTGTCTTTTATTTTTCTTTGCTAAATATCATGTTTTGTAACTATTCCTTATAAAGGTGTTGCTAGGAATGTGCTTAATAGACTTCAAGGTTAGTTTACATTATTATTAGAGCAAGCTATTTTGATTAAGAATGTGTGTCCATTATATTCAGTCTTTTATACAGATGCCCATTCTAATAGCACGGTTAGATTTGTTGTTGGTGTTGAATTGAAAAACGAAGGCATTTAGGAGGGGACTCTTCATTAGGGAAGAGTTTCAAAATATGTTGGGTAACTGCAGAATATGGGGATCTAAGAGGAATTGCATTTAAAGCTGACTTTACTGCATTGGCGTCACTCCTGTTTATTTCCTTGGGACAAAAATCTTACCCAGGAATAATCTTGCTGTGTCTTACTGAAAACCAGTTTGCAGCTGTGGTTTAAGGCTGCTGCCAAATCTGTTGACAAGAGTTCTCTGTTACTAGGTGCCACAGATTTATGAGGTTGAGCTGCCTGTGTGGCCTTTGGTATCAAGAGAGTACAACACAGCTTGATCTAATAAGCTAAGCAGAGACTCAACACACAGAAGTCGCATATCTTGATGCACAACTGTGCTTTCAGTTTCTGAAAAGTGAGTGAAAACCTAGATATGGCAAAACATCCATTCATTTTGAATTTCATGTATAGCTTTTCAATGTTAGGTGTCTTTACATTGCATTAGTAGATTTCTTACATTTGTGCCTGGAAAGTATACTTACTGTGTGTCAGACTCCTGAGAAACCAGTTTGATTTGGAGTGCCAGCATAATTTTTAAAACAAACCAATAAAATATGTATCAGCATACCACAAAGGGTATTTACTCAAGATTTTTAAAAGCATCCAAACATAAAATTGCTGAGTAACTCTGGGCTGCTGCTTTCTCTGCCTTTTTGACAGAGAAATGGTAGTTATAAATACAATGCAATTTTTGAAAAGATGAGCAGGAAAATGCAGGGAATGGAGTCGCCCAGGGATCTTTTATTGGACCTGTGCTCTCTCACATTTTCACTAATGGTCTGGAAAAAAGAGTGAGGAGAAATATATAATAATACGTGTTGACAATACAGAATTCTTCAGTGTAGTGATAAATCAGCATTGCAGGAAGTTCTTGTTGGTAGTGTGTAATGCTGATGAAACAGCAGATAAAATTGCAGGTCACTAAATAAAAAACAGTGAATGAATTGTAGGGGAAAATGTACAAATAAGAATGTACAAATAGCAGTGTGTTCTAAATTAGGTGTTTGTTGCAGCTAAGGAAGGATATATTGTAATCATAAGAGATATTTCTGAAACTGTGAACCTTGGCAAGAATGTGAACAGAATGTTAGTAATCTTTAAAAAAGCAACAGAAAACAAGAGAAAACATAATATGCAGATGTATAAATCCATACTGTGCCCTCAAGTGTTGCATGCACTTTGAATTCCTTTCCCCTGTATCTCAAAAAGGTATTATTGAACTAGGCAGAGTGAAGGGAAAGTTAAGCATTAAAATACTCTTCTTTTTCTTTTCTTTTCTTTTTTTTTTTTTAATCTGTGTAGGGGAGGACACTAGACTAGAATTAAATAGATTCAGATTCTTCGGTTTGGGAAGAGACAAGTGGAAAGCAGAACTCATTGAAGTATAGAAAATTATGAGTAGTGTAATCGATTGAGTAGGAAAGCTGAACAGACAACAATGGTCAGAAGGTAAATTGTCAAATGAAATTATCAGGCTATTTTATAATTAAAAATATACTTTTTTACAGATTAAATCAGTTATTGAAATTTACAATTCATTTCCATGGCATTTGTGGGTTCAAAAATTATGAACAAATTCATAGTTATCCCCTGATGACTATTAAAAGTGATAACATAGTCTCAGGCTCATGAAATCTCCAAGCTACTAATTGCTGGAAGTCGGGAGAATATACTGAGGAAAGTATAATTCTCTATTTTTGTTTTCAGAATCTTTGTCTAATCATCTGCTACTTATGATTGTTAAAGTGGAGGTATGGAGCTAGAAAAGGTACTGTCTACTACAAGTATTATTATAGTATTATAGAGTGTACAATTCAGCAGAGCACCCAGTGTGTAACTGGTGATCTTTGCATCATTTCAGGCATTTGTAGGAGATCTGTATTTAATTTTGGTGCCAGCAACAGCTTAATTACATTTATCTTTGCTATCTAGGTGTTTTAAATGCATGGTCTCCTATTCCACCTCTTCTCAAATAAAACTTTATGATAACATGTAAAAAATCAACAGTAATGTAATGCAAAATGGCAATTAACCATCCATCCACTGACCATTTACATTGGCTGAAACTTCCTCATGATGTTCAGTCGGTCACCNCGAATAAATAAAGCTATGACTCCACTTGAAGGATGTTCCTTTTGTCAGTGCACAAAACGGGAACTTCTCTTAGAAGCTTTCAGATATTTTGGAAGGAATTCCCCTATTACTTCTGCTTAAACTGATATATATATCTCTCTATATATGTATCTCAATCATTTGAACTTCTTTAAAAGGAAGTAAGTGCTTGATACTAAACTCAGCTTCTCCCTTGGGCAAACCTATTTTTGATTAGCCCTGGCCCGCAAGCTCAGTGCTGAATAGCACAGGCAGGGAAAGAGAAGAGCAATTTAGATTGTTCTAGGACTCAAGGGAACACTACAACATCCCGAGACATAACCCTGGGATTTGAAATTGCACAGTGGCACTGTGGCTGCCAGCCAGCCTCAAACACCAGACAGCGCTTCTCAATTCATACACAGAAGGGAGCTGCTGTGTGATGCTGATTAGACTGATAGGTTTTGCTGACATTGCCAGAGACATTTATTTTAATACAACAGCATAAGGAGCTGAGGCAAATTTAAGTTTGACTTTGGGAAAAAAATTAATATTACGCAACAGATAGACTCAGTACGCAGGGATATATACAGAAGTACAGGGAAATGAAAGCAGTTCATCTCTCAAACAAAATAAATCAGCCTGATTTACCTTTATCTACCCACATTCAGGATCGGGTCCCACATATGTTCCAGATGGACTAAATGACGCTATTTCAGCCTCCTCCTTGCCTTCTACCTTTCCCTCTCATTTTAATACAGTATGAAGATCAATAATACTCTAGGTCTGACAAGTACAGTGAATTTCCAGTTGCTCTTAATATGATTATTCTGTTTCAGCTTGCTGCATTACATAAATAGATCATCTACTTTTTTGGTTCATCCATCCCACAGGCAGCAATGTCTTAATGGTATTTCTTCATACGTTGATAGTCTTGCTTTATAATATGCTCAAAAATTTATGTCTTGTGACTCTCTCTTCTTTTTTTTTTTTT
>VZTO01006114.1:3960-26606 GCA_013400615.1 Syrrhaptes paradoxus | reverse complement strand
TATTGTAGTATTTACCATTGTTATTAGCATTTTGGTATCTAAATTGATCTTTAATATGCCTGTGGAATTTACGTATTATCTACAGTTACGTAGTTATGTGTTATCTTGCCCAGTTTTAGGAAGCAGATTTTGCAATTAATTGAGCTTGATTTCTTCACATTTAATTTGGTTGGTTGTGAAACAATACTGTTTTCACGCTTACATTTGTTGTCAGGCCATGTATGATGCCATTCAGAAATTGGATAAAAAATTGGACCTGCTTCATTGGAAGGTCTCAGAAATGCAGCATACTCGTATAAAGCCACGGTTGCTCAAACCTGTGAGTATTAAAGAGCTAAGACATGTATTTTTCCTTTAATTCTCTGGCTTTCTCTGGTGCTTATTTTAAAAATATCCTCTCCTGTCACTAAGATTAGAATCAGTAGCAAAGTAGTAGACTTAAAATCCACAGAAATTAAATTATTCTAGATTTCTTATTATACGCCTGCTTCAGTCTTCTGTGTTATTATTGACCAGTGGTCACGGAATGGCCAGTGTCCCCCATAAAATTCTGGATGCTGGGATAGATGCCGTAAAATGCTGTTTGTATAGGAAGGAACAAAAATGAATTGTGTAGATTATATCTTAAACTTTGGTATATTGGTGTTGCTGCTTTATGAGATGTGGTGTACTGTCTCACTGGTTTCTGCAGCTAGATGAGAATTTATGTGTCACTCACACAGGCTGGTTCAATTGACTAACTGATTTTCAGTTCTTAACTGTGTTATCATATCCATTATAGTATGGAGTTGTATTTTTTCTAATAAAACACCTTTTATCAAAATTTTTAAGAGGGTTTGATATTGAGTACATGCTATTCTTTTTGTTCCTATGGTGAATCCACTCTTAATTAAGGAGGCAGAATATTAGTACTTGCAACAATGCTCTTTAAAAGGAAAACATAATGCATTATGTTTGATAAAGGTCATAAAATCCATAATGACCTCTTTTTGTCAACAATACTGCAAAGCTTTTAATGTGTCAGAGGTGATCCTGCTGTCAGGAGATGTCAAGACATCAGTAAGGCTATTTGCTTTAAGGGTAGGTAAAAATGATTACATTCTTGTGCATGTCAGTTATCAATAGGATACTAGGTTTTATCTGAGAATGTGCTTTTGTTGACAGCTGCAAGCTTGTACTGTCCACACATCCAAAAATACGAGATTCAGGGAACAAACTGGTCTTGTCAGCTACACTTGGACGCTGTGACTTCTGTGCTCTTAGCCTCCCCTCTCATCATGTGGGATGGCAGCTGCTTTAATGTTCAGATTAAAAGTGACCTGCATTGCTTTTTTTGAAGAAGGCTTTTATCATTATGAGGTGTAAGGAGGAAGCCAACGAATGCAATCTGCCAACCATTTTCTTGAGTTCTGCTAGCACTTTGCAGAATTCCTGATGGTTTTAAAGATAATCTTTTTTATAGCTGTACCATTGTTGTATCTGTGATGGGATAAGGATATAAATAACGAAAGGTGGGCAGTAAAGGTACTATTTTTTTTTAAATTAAATCAACTCCAATAGGTGGAGGAATGGAAAAACTTTCAGGCACATAAGCGTTTCTTCAGGTCAGAGGTTTTTAAGGGTTACAAGGGTGAAATATAATCAGAGTTCTATAAAAAGAACCAAAAACCCAAAACAAAAACACAAAAAAGAAAAACAAAGCAAGCAAAAAACCAAACCCAAATCCATGTGTTGGCTACATGGAGTAGCTCCTGCTCTGTGACTTGTATTTTGAACTAGAATGCATCCTTTAGGTTGCCTGTGTTTCTTAATAAAAGTACTGCAAGTGGTGGAAAGCATAGCCTATCTCTCAGTTTGTCTTAATCTCTTTGGAATCTTCCCTTGTAGATGAAATCTGAATGTTTAATGTTTTCAACTAGCAAGTAAAGAATTAAGAGGCAGCCAGGAGAGAAAGTGAATTTATTTTTTTCTTGTTTAAAAGGAAGCTAACATGCCAGTGGAGACAGCCCTTGAAAATTCAGCAGATTGGGTCAGTGGCTGACAATTTTTAAATTTTATTTTGCCTGTTCCTTTTTTTTTGTAGAGCTTTTTTTTTAAGACCCTTTGTAAAGCTGCATTTCTCATATGTTTCTCTGACTTTTTAGAAAGCAATTATGCCAGCGCCCCAGGTGGAAAAATCTTGAGAAACATTGAATATGACCAAATAAACTCTTAGTGTTGGAATAAAAGAAAGTAGAGGGAAGGCTAAGAAGTAATAGCACTGGCTTCATGACAATGACTGCTTCAATAGAGAGTTTGTTGCCAATAGTATAATTACTAAAATCTAGTCTTCCTAGTTGGCAAAAGAAAAAATGACAAGATATTTAACCTTTTAATTGTTTTCTGAATCACATTTGCAGAGACCGGTTGGATTTACCTACAGAAGTTCCAGTCATTTGCCCCATGGAAAAATAAGAGTACTAAAATCCATGGAAAGGGCATCAAGTCTTCATTTCTCCTCACCAGGCCATAAAAAGCATAGCCCAGTCATAAAGGTTGCTTTACAAGATGGCCATGTTCAGGTCAATTCCACAATGAAACATGTTCAACAGAGTCTTCAGCTTGAATCACAGCAGCCTGTCCGTGGGCCAAGCCCACCGCTCCCCACTATAGTTTCTACGCATTCATTGCATTCATCATACACGTCAACTGACAGGATGCCTGAACTTTCTCCACAATCAAATCTTGTAGCCAGCATTGCAGAAAGTTCTGTCAACATTGTGTCTTCACCAGTGGCGTCATCATCAATACCGGTACCGTCTGAAACCAGTTTGGGAAATAACGCTGTGGTGGTGAACTGCAGAAATGTGTCTGGGAGTGTGAACGTTAGTAAAGAACTGCCCTCTTCTTCCGTCTCCATCAGTCCGAGCTTTGGTGAGTTCCTTTGGAATGAATGCTCAGAAGTAAAGGCTTAAAAACTGCTGCTAGAATTAAAAAACGTGCCGAAAGAAATCTCTTTATCATTATTTAGCAAAAGTAAAGGTGCAGAACTGGCTGCATTACAAGCATTTCTATAATGGAATACTGTTTAAAACTTTTGAAACAAAGATCATAGGAATGTTTAATATGCCAGGGATTACTTAAAAACCTCTGCAATGTATATACAGTTGTATAGACTACCACAAGTCTTTGATTTACAGTATGTGCTTTGGATTCTTTAAAGACTAGGCCCTCGTTTTCTCTCTAGGTACTCTTGATGTAAACTTTTTAACCTGTGTATATGCCATAAGTAATGTATGCATCCTATGCTTATGCTTAAAAAGACAAAAAGAGATTGCTAGTAAAACTAAGTGTGGTATATGCCTGTGTACATGTTTTCTTCCTGGGGAGGATTTTATCAGTGAAAAATCCTTTGTATCCTCAAATCCTCCAGTGTTTGGTTTATTTCAAAATATTTAATTCCATAGAAAATGAAGAATTCCTTAGATCATTGTTTTAGGATAAGCAAGCACATATAAAGTAGCAGAGTGTTTTGAAAACGAATGCATTTCTTTCTAAAGCCTGAGTGCCCTGAGTCATGTGGAAGGCTGGGCTCTGAGTTTTTGCTTGCTTTTGGTCTAAAAAATAAGTTTTCGTGCAGCTCTTCAGCTGTATATAGTAGGTAAAATACTCAGATAGCAGTCTGTGAATTTGTGAAGTGTATGTTTTATCAGTACTATGTATGGATATGCCATTCTTCATGGGTTGTTGTCTTGAAAACATGCATGNGAAGAGTTTCTTGGTGACCCAGTGAGAAATGTAAAAGTTCTTGGAAATTATTTGATGAAAGCTCGACAGAAGAGTAAACCAAAGTATGCAGCGCGCTACTTAGTTCGTGTCTTGTTCCCCAAGGAAACGTTGTTGTGCAGCATTATGGGAGTGAGTGCACGAGGGCGCAGAACACTGGATCCAAACAAAATTGCTGCGATAAGAGGTATGCTACCTTTCAAAGTGCATGTATTTACTTCTTTAATACTTAAAGTTTTTAACTTACAGGGAGTACTTTTCTATATGTTTCTGCTAATCCCTGTCTAGCAGCTGGTGCACTGGTAAGTGAGGTGGTGGATGTGCTCCACTCTGCTGTGTCTTGGTTTTGAAATTCCTGCTTTGTAATTGTCAGTGTTTTTCTTCAATGTGGATAAAACAATTGGTTTTTCCTAGTTTTGTGTACTTCATAAGTCATGCTGAATTTTTCATTACTACTTATTTTGTGTTTGTGTGTGGCATGGATTTTGTGGGGTTTTTTTGGTTGGTTGGTCAGTTTTTGTTTAGTTTGGGGTTTTTTATGGCCATGGTATACTTGGGGTGAATGTTAACTGGTGGTTCTTAAATACTGTTCTCTTTCTCTTAAGTTCTCTTCTCTTGCTTGTTTGAGAAAAGATGGAGGTGGGGAGCACTTGTTTTAAGTGTCAAACTATTTACACTACAATACATTAATTCTACCAGGAAATGCTTAATAATAAAAACATTATTCACAACACCTCAAAAAAGTGTTGCTGCACATCTTAAATTCATAGTGCTGTTTAGCTTCAAAATGTGAGTTTTCTATCTCTCTTCAAATTAAAGCTGGAATTTTAAAGTTTCTAAATGGAGAACAGTAAACGTGAAGCATTTCTTAGCTTTCTCTCTTTCCTTCTAGATTAGAATACATTTAAATAACACTTTTTGTTGTGAAGCTTAAAAAATTTTTTACATTTTTATCTGCAGAATTTCTTGCAACTAACTTTCCAAACTATGACCTGAGCGAGCATGGAAAAGACTGGAAAACCTGTATCACAAATGTCAATGCTATGATCCGATGTTTATGCTCTGAAACAAAAATAAACACAGTAAGTTGTCTCAAGGTGATAATTTATTAAGTACTAAGTTTGTGGTTCTTTATCAAATGAATTATTTGAACTCTGTCTTTGCATTGCTTAGCATGGGCCTGCTGACTGCAGCACTAGCTCTGTATGGGGAGTACTGGAAGCGTACCCCTTCCTCTGCCTCTTCCTGCTCCTGTGTCCAGCATTCAGTTAAGAGATGTATTAAGCGTAGGATACTAAATAAAAGCACTGTAAATGTGGCCCAGAAACAGTGTCGAATTTGATTGCTAAAAGCCTCATCTAATGTTTCAGGAGGCAACTGAAGCGAAAGAAGAAGTGACTGATGCTCCAGATACATCTCGTTGTGTAGATTTAAAGTGTAATGAAGACAGTGAAGGCAGTTCTCAAAACTCTCAGAAAATGACCAGCTTCACAACTGACATGTTGCAGAATTCAGGATTGGATAAGCTTCCAGAAGCTTTCCACACACCTTCAGTCAAGAAACCGCAGTCTTTGGAACCTATGGGTAAACTAAGAAATTTTCATCTTCAGGACTTTGTGTTACATTTTAAGTGGTGAATGAGGAGCAGAAGGTGCTACTGTAGGTGAAATTGTGTAGTAAAGGGATTTGCTGAACTATGGGACTCTTAAGGCAGTCACTTGGTGTATATGTATTAAGTCTTAACTGGAGCAAATAAGAACATTATCTGGCTAACAGAACATGTGTTTACCTCTACCAATGTGCCATAATGCGTATCCATTGTAAGACTGGAAAGTTCAGCTGTAAGATATTCTGTACAGTTTCTCTGAATAATTATTTTTCAGTAATTATTTCAAAGCTGCCCTGTTTGTTTTTTTTTTTTAATTTCGTAGATATTCTACTTTAATGGGTAAGCTAGCTCAGAATATCTATTGAATGGTATTGCAGTTTCAGAAGAAAAGCACACCTTTCTGTAAAACTGAAAATTTAAGACAGTAAGAATAAAGCATCCTTTTTTTTTTTTTTAATAAAAATGCACAATGTACAAATGCATTGGAAAAAATTCCACATACAGTGTATGCCTCTAGAGAGCTTCAAGAAAAATCAGCTGAGATTATTTGCCCTTGGAAATAATTTATTTAATTAGAATCACTTTGGGGCTTTATCAGATCTGCTCCTGCACCCAAAATTTGTTAATCTGATCCCACAGACTTCCTGATTTGCCGTTCATTTTGTATTTTTTATTCAATGTTTGCAGTGGAGTAAGCTTGAAGTAGTTAAAAAATAGTCACTCTGTTTTTCATTTTCCGCTTACAGGGTCTAAGCACCATTGAAATAGAAGAACTTTTATTTACTTATGTAATTGGAATAGCATCATCTTTTCAAATGAGATTAAAACAATTTAGAAGGCAATCATTAATAATGCAGTTTACATTGCTAGCATTGCTGAAAACATATCAGAAGTGCTGTTACATTGTTGTAAAACTGTTTTTTGGCTACGTGGACTCTTGCCTGCAATATGTTGCATTTTAGTATTAGCTGTAGCGTTACGGTTTTGCTCTGGTCTTTCCAAGCAGGTACAGTAGTTCGCGGAGAACGTTTTGTGTCCTGTGTAATGCAGCTACTTTTGAAGCATGGTCAGTATTGGATAAGTAAAATCTCTCTCTCTCTCTTGCCCTCCCCCCTGCCCTGCACCTGACATCCTTTCTAGAACTTCTTGGAAGTCCATGGCGCAATGTTCAGTTGCCTTTCTCAGTCATTTATGTAGCTAAGGGGAAGTCTCGGCCGGAGTTGTCAGCTCGCTACCTAATCCGTCATATGTTCACTGAAGATGTGTTGGTAAAAAGCAATGTATATGGTAATCTTGAACATGGCATGAGCCCACTGGACTGCAACAGAATTAATGCTCTCAGAGGTAAGTAAGAAAATCTGTTCAAATTATAATGTATGGAAATTAACAAGAGTGATTAGTATCCTGTGAACAAACCACGGAGCTTCAGAAATAAGTCTGTGAAATTGTTCTGACAGGCACAGTGAGCAGTGGAACAAGTTGAGAGAAAGCAGATGAAGTTCTATTTAAGCAGCTGAAGGAAGTCTCCAGATCGCAAATCTGGTTCATATGAGGAAGCTCTGTCTCGTTGGCATCTGTTTAAAAGGGCAACACAGTGGGAGATGGAAGCAGCCCCAAAGGACTCTGGAAGGTATCAGGGATAGTTTCTTGATACAGGCTAGGGAGGCTAACCAGAAGTAGTGCACAGCAGGTTATGGCACTCTTCACAAAAAGGATTGGGATGTGAGAATCCCTGGCAGTATTGCCTATAGAGACGGTGAAATAATGGACCTTGAGATCCTGAGTGTAGTTAAAATGGTCTGAGAGTACAGAGCTTAGGAGAGCAGACTTGATTTATTTGGGAAACTTGTAGGTGGGAGCTTGTGAGAGGCAGCTCTGAAGAGGAGAGAAGCTCAGGGAAGTTGGCAGTTCTTTAAGGACAGCACTCTGCAAAGACAAGAGAGTCCATTCTGACACTTTGGAGAACTGGTAGAGTTATGGGGAGACAAGTTTGGCTAAGCAAAGAATCCATAACTGAGCTCCAGTGCAAAAAAGCTGTATATATCGGAAGTAAGGACAGCTTATGAAATGGAATTTAGCAACTTTGCCTGGGAGTGTTGGAATGGTGTCAGGAAAGCCAAAGTTCAGCTATAGTTGACACTTGCAAGAAATGTCAAGGGCAGCAAGAAGAGCTTCTATCACAACATTTTTTCATGAAAGATTGAGCAAGGAGAGTGTGGGCCTGTTGCTGAATGGGACAAGTCACTTAATGACAGCAGAGTCAGATTAGGCTGAGGTGCTCAGTGCCTCCTCTGCCTCAGTCTTCACTGTGAAGGTCTCTTAGGCCTCTGAAAGGTCATTGGCAACAGTCAGAATGTTTTTTAGCTAGGGTAAATCATGTTTGACCCACCTGATTGCCTTGTATTATAGAATGACTGTATTCATGGATAAGGGGCTTTCACTNTTTTTTTTTTTTTTTTTTTTTTTTTTTTTTCTTTTTTTTTTTTTTTTTTTTTTTGTCAAGGCTGTTAACACTGTTTCTGGCAATGTTTTGGTATTCATGTTGGGATGTTACAGTTTGGATGTGTGGACAACATTAAAGAACTAGATGGATGTTTGTGTTCAGAGGGTAGTGGGTAACTGACACATGGGGTGCTACAGGGATCTGTCCTGGTTTCACATCTTTACTTATGACTTGGAGACAATGGAGAGCACTCATCAGGTTTGCATTTGACAGCAAATTGGGACTGTGTTAAGAGGTGCACAGCCTGCAGATCAAGGGAAAGGATTATCTCTCTCTGTTTAGCACTCATAAGTTTGCATTTGGATTGCTGCATCCAGTTTTGTGTCCCCTAGTATAAGAAAACAGATATCAGTGAAGCTGGAGGGCCACCAAAAGGGACAGGGAACTAGGGCACTTGCCTGGTGAGGAAACTGGCTTATTTAGTCTGGAAAAAAGAAGGCTTGCAGGGGACTTAGTAGCAGCCTGCAACTTTCTGTCTTCTTAGTAAACTCCTAGAATCGAGCTCTTTGCAGCATTGAATATGGGAAGATTAGAGACCACAGGCACAAATGAAAATGAGACGTTCAGACTGGATATGAGCAGGCTCTTTTTCCCCATGAGGACAGTCAAGCAGGGGAGCAGGCTGCCCCGTGAGGTTGTGCCATCTCTGTCCTTCTTCCACACTTCAGAGGACAAAGCCCTCAGCAACCTGGTCTGACCTCAGAGTTGTCCCAGCTTTGGGCAGAAGGTTGGGGTAGAGACCTCCTGAGGTCCCTCACAGCCTGACTGACTGCGATGGGAAAGGAACAGGTCCCAAGTACCTTGCCCTTCTGAGGGCTCAGAGGTCAGCTGTCCCTATTCACCTTGCTGGCATATGTGAGAGCAATAGAAGAACACAACTTGCATAATATCAACTAGCTATACCTTTCATTCTGCTAAGGTAAATCTAGATGTTAATCAGAGAAGCAGAAATAGTATTGCCTTGGATTTGAAATTACAGGTGAGAATTCCTTTTTGATGCTTATTTAAATCTTTTAGGTGCTTGCATAGAGAAAACATGTAATTCAGATAAGCTCAGAAGGACAATCCCTCCTCATTAATTAAAAAAAAAATAGTCTGTTTTTAAAACTACTCATTTTGCTTGTTGAAGGGGAGAAAGGTACCAGATCTTACCTTATTTATCCTATTGCTTCTGAACTCAAGTATTTGTTTACTGATCTTGTTTCAGCATGGTAAGGAACAAGCTCTTGCAGTTTTCCCATCCGTGTTGTTCCTCTACAGCTATGTTATGTTGAGTTGCTGTGTTTCATTTTAGTGAATGTAGTTGTCAGAGATCCTCCGAAGAAGAGCTTGGTCCTGCCAAATACTGGTCATTCTGAAATGGAGCCTGAGATTTCTTTGCTCTGGTTGGCCACGTTAGAAGCTGAAGTTACTCAGCACTTCAAGGGATCAAGCCCACATACATGGTTACACGCTTTCTTTGCAGATTTTGGTTTTATGCTTGACCTTTTGTTGCTCATTTTCAAATTAAACAGAAAGAGAGGGGAAAAAATATCTGCTTTGTATTTCAAGCCTTGTAATATGCCTAGCTGTCCTGTTTTGGTACGACGCACTTGTTTTGGCTTAATTACATCCAGAAAGAATATATATCCTGCATAAATAATTTATAACTGACTATTATATACTCATTTATTTTTAGAATTTCTTCAAGAGAATTATCCATCCTTTGATCTAAAGGAAACTGGATATGATTGGAAGGCATGTGTGGCTGCCATAAACAGCACAATCCGCAGTCTCAGACACGACCATAAAAAGGCTACAGTTGGAATCCGCCGGAAGGTCTTGGCAAGTCGACCACTGAGTGCAGAGTCCTCTACAGAGTCCCATATCAGTAAAGCCATTTGAAAATGACACTATCAATCTCATGGACTGAAGCTCTCTAGCATCTGTCTCAAATCTTAATTTATCAGGTTTTAATAATTCCCATGTACGAGTCTATTGCATTGAGTTGTCCTATTATACTAAGATGTCAGCAGCACTAAATAGTATTGTTTCATGAGACGTAAGTTAGCAGACTTGGGAACCCTAACTCCTTGTATAAGTAGCATTTGTGCTCCTCAGAAATTACTTCCACTGTTCCCTGTAGAATTTGCAATGTGTTCTGCCCTAAAAGCACCTTCTTGTCATGATTCATAGACTCTGAAAGATTAATCTGATGAGAAAAGATGCACTGCATGTCAAGTCAGAGGAAGCAGATAAAAATGGGGAAAGGATGGTCCTCCTTGGAGGAAGACTTGTAGCCAGCTAAATTATCTCATTACATGTGAGGAATGAAATCTGCTTTGGCAACTGGATTTTTTTAAGCAAAAATATCTACTGCATAAAGGATTTTTTTTAATTGCATCTAGCTAACTTGTTACGTATCACACTTTTTTGCCTGCTATAGCAGTCTTTGTTATAGGATAAGGAAGGAGGCAGACAACAATTTAAGTACAGTCAGTAATATTTTCTTTGCTCTGATTTAGCTGTACAAAAGCACAAAAGAAAGTATCTAGTGGTTCTGTTTTTTCTTGATGAAAATTAAAGAAAATACTTCAGGAGTTTTGTCAGTGGTGCTGGTGTGAACATCCACAAGATGCAAATCTTCTGCAACTTCCATCTAGAAGGTTTGGATCCTGATTCAGATTTGGGAAATAATAATTTCCATCAGCTTCAAGTCATTGGTCCTTCAGTTAAAACAGAGGACACATGCTGCACTGTTGGTGTGCAGTCAGAGATGACCAGCATCAATGGCAGGCCTTCTCAAGCTCATCATCATAGCTTTTAATACGCCTACAAGGCTAATCATGTTTGCTTTACTGTCTCGGTATGCTGCTGTTCTAGAGACTTGTCGTCTTGCCTTTGTTAACTTAAAATCTTGAAAGATGTGCAGTGATTATTCAGAGTCACAGCGTGGTTAAGGTTGGAAGGGACCTCTGGAGGTCATCTGATCCTCTCCCCCTGCTCAAGCACGGCCACCTAGAGCCACTTATCCACAACCATGTCCAGGTGTTTTTTTAATATCTTCAAGGATGAAGACTCCACAACCTTCCTGGGTAACCTGTGGAGGGTCTCAGTCACTCTCACAGTAAAAAAACTGATCCCTAATGTTCAGAGGGAGCCTCCTGTGTTCAGTTGGTGCCCATTGTTTCTGGCCGTCACTGGGCACCACTAAGAGCCTGGTTCTGTCCTTTTGTCTCTCTCCTCTTTGCAACCTTCCCTCAGGTATTTATATACATTTGATGAGATTCCCCCTTGAGTATTCTCTTGTCCAGGCTGAACAGTCCCAGCTGTCTCAGCCTTTCCTCACAGATGGGATGCTCCAGTCCCTTCGTCATTGTGGCCCTTTGCTGGAATCTGTCCAGTATGTCTGTGCCTCTGTTGTACTGGGGAGCCCAGAACTCAACCCAGCACTCCAGGTGTGGCTTCACCAATGCTAAGAGAAGGGGAAGATCACCTCCCCCAGCCTGCTGGCAACATTCTTTCTAATGTAGCCCAGGGTACTATTAGACTTCTTTGTGGCAAAGGCTCTTTGCTGGCTCACGTTTGAATTAGTGTACACTAGGACATCTGAGGGTACACTCTGCCCCATCATCCAGATCATTAATGAAGATGTTGAACAGGATCAGACCCAGTATTGACCCTGGGGTGCACCATTAGTCACTCTTTAATTCTCTCCCCATATTGGGTGGGGGCAGGGACTGTGTGAGCAGATGTGTGTGGTTTGGCCCCCAGCCAAGGGCCAACGCGCCACACCACCAGCTGGACTTTGTGCTGCTGCTGACCACTCTCTGGGCACAGCCATTTGGCCAGTTTACAATCCACCTCACTGTCTGCACATCCAGCCCATACATCAATCTGTGAGGATCTTATGGAAGACAGCATCAAAGACCTTCCTGAAGTCCAGGTAGACAATATCCACTGCTCTACTCATCTACGAGGCCAGTCATCATAGAATTTTATCAAATTGGATAAACATGACCTCCCCTTGGTGAAGCCATGCTGTGACTAGTGGTGATACTTGTGTCATTTGTCTGCCTGGAAATGGTTTCCAGGATTAGCTGCTCCATCACCTTCCTATGGACGGAGGTGTGGCTGACTGGCCTGGTAGTTCCCTGGGTCCTCCTCCTTGCCTTTCTTCAGGATAGGAGTGACATCTGCTTTTGTCTAGTCTTTGGGCACTTTTCTCATTCGCCATGGTCGATCAAGTTGTAAAGAGTGGCCTTGCAATGATGTCAGACAGCTCCCTCAGCACTCACGGGTGCACCTTGGACTTATCTATGTCTAATTTGCTTAAGTATTCTCTGACCAGATTCTCTTACGCCCAGTGTGTCTTCTGTGCTCCAGCCTTTCTCCCTGGTCTCTGGGACCTGGGATTCCTGAAGGCCAGTCTTGCAAGTAAAGGCTGAGGCTTCAGTCCGTTCTGTGTCCTGTGTCAGCAGATCCCCCATCTCATTCATCAGTGGGCCCGCATTTTCTCTAGCCTTCCTCTTGTCACCTATGTACTTACAGAAGTCACTCTTATTGTCTTTGGCATCCCTGGCCACATTAAATTCCAGTTGGCTTTAGCTTTCCTGACTTAGTCCCTGGATGCTCAGACAATGGCACTGCATTCCTTCCAGGTTACTTGTCGTTTCTGCCACCCTCCGTATGCTTCCTTTTTGTTGTTGACTTTGTCCAGAAGCTCCTTGTTCATCCACACAGGCCTCCTGGCGGTTTTGCCTGACTTCTTGTTCGTTGAGATGGATCTCTCGGGAGCTTGGAGGAGGCACTCCTTGAATTTTAACCAACTTTCTTGGGCCCATCTTCTCTCCAGTGCCCTAATCCCATAGGACTCTTCCTAGCAGATCTTTGAGGAGACCAGAGTCTGCTCTGCTGAAGTCCAAGATTGTGAGCCTGCTTTTTACCCTCCTTCCTTCCTTCAGGATCCTGAACTCCACCATCTCATGGTCACTTCGGTTAAGGCCTTCACGTTCTCAACCAGCCTTTCATTGTAGGTGAGTACGAGGTCCAGCAAAGCCCCTCTCTTTGTTGGCTCCTCTGTCTCCTGGAGAAGACATTTTTGTCAATAATAAATATTCATGCCCTTTCATTTCCTTTCTGACCACACAACACTAAGACTTATTAGTGCACTGAATTATATATTAAAACAAACAAATGAATTTTGAAAATTATTTGAATGTTGAATTGAAAAAAATAAGTAAAAATGGGTGACCATATATATTTAATTTCACATCCCCCTCAGTTTCATTTGTAAGTTGAAATTCAGCAGCAGTAACTGTACAGAAGTTAATGGCTTTTTTGTTGTTGGGTGGGTTCTTTGTTTGGTTTGGGGGATTTTTTGGTTTTGTTTGGGTTTTTTTTGGTTGGTTTGTTTTCAAAGATGAAGTATTTGGTGTATGGTTTTCTGTTACTTGTTTTTCCAGCATCACACAGTCCTCTCACTGCGTATTGAGTAATTGGTGCATGAACTTGCCTTGCAACTTGCATTATGTCTGCGTGTAGTCTCAGNCAGGTGTGGCTTCACCAATGCTAAGAGAAGGGGAAGGATCACCTCCCCCAGCCTGCTGGCAACATTCTTTCTAATGTAGCCCAGGGTACTATTAGACTTCTTTGTGGCAAAGGCTCTTTGCTGGCTCATGTTTGAATTAGTGTACACTAGGACATCTGAGGGTACACTCTGCCCCATCATCCAGATCATTAATGAAGATGTTGAACAGGATCAGACCCAGTATTGACCCTGGGGTGCACCATTAGTCACTCTTTAATTCTCTCCCCATATTGGGTGGGGGCAGGGACTGTGTGAGCAGATGTGTGTGGTTTGGCCCCCAGCCAAGGGCCAACGCGCCACACCACCAGCTGGACTTTGTGCTGCTGCTGACCACTCTCTGGGCACAGCCATTTGGCCAGTTTACAATCCACCTCACTGTCTGCACATCCAGCCCATACATCAATCTGTGAGGATCTTATGGAAGACAGCATCAAAGACCTTCCTGAAGTCCAGGTAGACAATATCCACTGCTCTACTCATCTACGAGGCCAGTCATCATAGAATTTTATCAAATTGGATAAACATGACCTCCCCTTGGTGAAGCCATGCTGTGACTAGTGGTGATACTTGTGTCATTTGTCTGCCTGGAAATGGTTTCCAGGATTAGCTGCTCCATCACCTTCCTATGGACGGAGGTGTGGCTGACTGGCCTGGTAGTTCCCTGGGTCCTCCTCCTTGCCTTTCTTCAGGATAGGAGTGACATCTGCTTTTGTCTAGTCTTTGGGCACTTTTCTCATTCGCCATGGTCGATCAAGTTGTAAAGAGTGGCCTTGCAATGATGTCAGACAGCTCCCTCAGCACTCACGGGTGCACCTTGGACTTATCTATGTCTAATTTGCTTAAGTATTCTCTGACCAGATTCTCTTACGCCCAGTGTGTCTTCTGTGCTCCAGCCTTTCTCCCTGGTCTCTGGGACCTGGGATTCCTGAAGGCCAGTCTTGCAAGTAAAGGCTGAGGCTTCAGTCCGTTCTGTGTCCTGTGTCAGCAGATCCCCCATCTCATTCATCAGTGGGCCCGCATTTTCTCTAGCCTTCCTCTTGTCACCTATGTACTTACAGAAGTCACTCTTATTGTCTTTGGCATCCCTGGCCACATTAAATTCCAGTTGGCTTTAGCTTTCCTGACTTAGTCCCTGGATGCTCAGACAATGGCACTGCATTCCTTCCAGGTTACTTGTCGTTTCTGCCACCCTCCGTATGCTTCCTTTTTGTTGTTGACTTTGTCCAGAAGCTCCTTGTTCATCCACACAGGCCTCCTGGCGGTTTTGCCTGACTTCTTGTTCGTTGAGATGGATCTCTCGGGAGCTTGGAGGAGGCACTCCTTGAATTTTAACCAACTTTCTTGGGCCCATCTTCTCTCCAGTGCCCTAATCCCATAGGACTCTTCCTAGCAGATCTTTGAGGAGACCAGAGTCTGCTCTGCTGAAGTCCAAGATTGTGAGCCTGCTTTTTACCCTCCTTCCTTCCTTCAGGATCCTGAACTCCACCATCTCATGGTCACTTCGGTTAAGGCCTTCACGTTCTCAACCAGCCTTGCATTGTAGGTGAGTACGAGGTCCAGCAAAGCCCCTCTCTTTGTTGGCTCCTCTGTCTCCTGGAGAAGACATTTTTGTCAATAATAAATATTCATGCCCTTTCATTTCCTTTCTGACCACACAACACTAAGACTTATTAGTGCACTGAATTATATATTAAAACAAACAAATGAATTTTGAAAATTATTTGAATGTTGAATTGAAAAAAATAAGTAAAAATGGGTGACCATATATATTTAATTTCACATCCCCCTCAGTTTCATTTGTAAGTTGAAATTCAGCAGCAGTAACTGTACAGAAGTTAATGGCTTTTTTGTTGTTGGGTGGGTTCTTTGTTTGGTTTGGGGGATTTTTTGGTTTTGTTTGGGTTTTTTTAGGTTGGTTTGTTTTCAAAGATGAAGTATTTGGCGTATGGTTTTCTGTTACTTGTTTTTCCAACATCAGTCACACAGTCCTCTCACTGCGTATTGAGTAATTGGTGCATGAACTTGCCTTGCAACTTGCATTATGTCTGCGTGTAGTCTCAGTTGTACAACTTTTTCCAGAGAAAGAGGCTTCTCAGAAGGCTGACACGGGGAACCAATTTCACCTCTGGAAGTTGATGCAACTGTGGCTTCCAGAATGATGCCTATGTACATAGCAGAACAAGATTTAACTAGATTTGTCCTCTTCAAGGCAAAGGTTCCATGGTTTGTTTGTTTTTTTTATTAGCAATAGGATAAATGTTTAGTTGTTCTCATTTCTATTTATACAAGCGGTGTTTATTATATATATAATATAGGATCAGCTTTTTTATTGCAAGTTAGGATATGCAGTGGCCTTATCAGATATGAAATAAGTAATTTAAGTTTTCCCCCCTCCACCTCCTTGCAGAAGTCTTCTGTAGGTTTTAAGAAATAGGCTGAATTTCTGATTTTTTTTTTTTCTTACTAGAAGTGTTGTAATGCAAATTTGGTTGTTCTGGTTTACTACTAATGAATTCTGCTGTTACTGTTCTATACAGTTGTTCTTGTAAATGCCAAAAACTTTGTTGTGTGTAGATACTATTAGTTCCAAACATCAGAAAAAGCCAAAAATGCTTATATTTTTCAGTAGTTTTATGAAACTTTTTCACTGTCCTTCACAGATTTTAATGGTAGAATGATATATTTATTGAATGACCTGTCTGGCACCGAAATGTGTTAGTGTGGTGCGTACCTATGGCTTCCATGTTGAAAAGATAATTGAATAATTGAATAAAAGTAGAAATAGTTTTCTTGCTTCTGTTTCAAATGTATCAATTTTTTGCTAATTTTTATAAAATAAAATTATAGTATTTTGCTGTTTAGGAATAAAGTATTTTACAAATAAAACTAGCATATAGCTCCTTGACTAACATATGTGTAGCTTAAATATTCCTTGCATCGTGGATCTACAGTTCAGGTACAGTTTCATCTGAAAAGATTCTTTTTATCTCCTTTCAAGAGCCAGGGCTTTGGGGAGGTCTTCTGATTGAGGTGAGATGATTTCCAAATGTAGACTGATGTAACTGATTCAGTAAACCAAAGCAAACTCTTTTGGACTTTTCTGGTCAGTTACAGCTTAGTGGTGTGAGCTATCTAAAAGATTTTCACAAAAGAGTAGACTTTACATTGGTACATTTTTAGTAGACTAGGCTATATTCAGTCAGTGGGATCAGTTTCTGTATTAGTCCTTATTCAAGGAATAAAACAGAGCTGGAAGATAATATGCTAATTTGAAACACTGAGAATTCACCACCTATCCTTCATCCTCGTAGTCCTAATACCTGTCCCTGATTCAATATGAGTCCTTCCCATGTAGTAGAGCTGAGCCACTTTCTTCATGCATGATTGACATCTCTGGATTTGAGATGACAATTCATAGTCCGCCTGGTACTTCTGGCATCAGACGGCAGCCTTCTAATTTGGTACTGGTCATGTCCAGGGTCTGGTGCACATTTCCTGGTAACAACTAAAATGTTATGCTTGCTTGATGCATCTATTGTAGCCTTGTGGATGGTGGTGCATACAGTATTTTCATACGATATATTAATAATTACATAGATAACTGTGGTATGGAAAAAGAAAAATATTTTAATATATATTACACAAGTATTAAAATTAGTATTAATTTTCATGTTACGATTGACCCTAGACAGTGGCAGTGACATGGAAATAAACACCATGGCAAAATTCATCCTGACCTCCAGTTTTCACTTGCGACTGTTGTGGATTTCAGCAGAGGTGTTGTGTACATCAGACCTGCAGTACTGGGTCTTGCAGTATTAGTGGCCAGATCCTTGTTCCTATAAATAAACCTCCTTGTGAGAGCAAGACCTTAATGATTCTGTTTCCAGCACAGCACTTCCATCGTAATTGGAAAAAAAAATTACAAGGGAGTGCCTTTCCCTCCCTTCTATAGTATGAAGAGGGTTGGGGTTTGTTGGTTTTTAACGTTTAGATCTTTGAACTTGCTATTGGATAACACTGCCCAAAAGCAGGTCTGGTCTGGAGTCCAGTCAGCAGCAGAGACACTGCTGCAACGGGGCTTTGAGGTTCATGCAGGAGATGGGACATGACCATGCCCAGGATGTCCTGGTCCCCCTGCCCAGTAAGGGAGGCTGCACGGGACAGGGCTGAACACATCAACCTGTGCCATAGCCCTGCTGGGACCAGGTCAGGGCTGTGTTTGCAGGGAGGACCTGGGCCCAGGTCCTGGGGTCCCCAGGGGCATGGGGGCACACCGCTCAGAGCAGCTAAGACCTCTTGGTGTCCCTCACCACTGATGAGTGGCCTGAGGGGCACCAAGTTGCAGGTTTCACAACATGCATGTAAATAACCTGTCACAGATATGTTCAGCCTTAAATAGCCAAAACTTGCCAATTAGAGCAATATTAATGCTATTTTTTTCTATTTTCTGCAAGTGTTTGGATTGTTTGACGGAAGTGCTCATAGGATTTTTGAATATGATGTAGAATGGGATGAATATCTGTGCAGTTCTTTATTTCAAAATTTTTTTAATAGGTATGGCAATGTGATAATTTTGTAGTTTTCTTGTATGTACAATCACTGATTTCTGTTGTTCGGTATATGGTATGATAATATCTATGCATGAAGTAACTGCTGACTTTAAATTCCATCCGAACTATAAGCTTATGTAAGTATTTAACTTAAAAGTTCAGCGTAGATTCACCACCAGCCTCCCACCCCCTTAAGTGGTGAGGTGGCATTGATTACACTGCTCCGCGAAATTTGCTTCTGTCCTGGAAACAGGGCTGTCTTTTACTCCTGCGTGGATTGAAGGTCTGTAGCACCACCTACCGAGGGCTGAACGTCTTTCTGAGAAACAGAAACCCTCCCTGCCTGAAAGAAATATTCAGTGTTCTGGCAGAATGATGCAGTTCTGAGAATTTGCTTTTGATGCTCTCACTGAGCATTTGAAGTTTCCCTTTTAGCTGAGCTTTCTGCTTTTAAGCTAAGTCTTTCCATTTCAAAATGACCTAATTTGAGTTTGGATTTGTTGGTTTGGGGAGATGCTATTTTTCTTTTAGTTACTTTTCACATCATCTGTAAATCACTAGCACGTGGGTCAGTATTTCACATACAGTTTTTTATAAGGAATAAAATGCAGGGGTGATGGAACACCAGGATCAGCATCCTCTTTTCTCACAGCCTTAGCAGATTCTTTGACATTTAATTTGAACTTTCCAAGGCATTTAATCTGAATTTACATCTGCTTTGTAAACATCATCAAAGAAGAGAACTTTATAGCCATCAGCAGGGAGGCAAAGCCTCATGCACTTCCCAAAACTCTTCGAAGGGACCACAGGTTGTACAGAAGGACATGTTTCTGCTTGTAGTGTCAGGTTTCAGAAGGTGGTATAACAATATTGTAGGCCAGAAAATATTTTAAAATATCATTGGGTTCCTAGTTTGAGATAGGAAAGGTTGCAGTTACATGACAGAGTAACAAACCAGCCCCAAGTGAAGGGATTTTCGGATGTGGGAGGTGGCTAGATCCCCAAAGTACTTTGTTTCAGTTTCACCTGACAAACTGCTGTTCTAGCTTCAGAAAAACTTCAGAATGATGTGGCAGTGAAAGTGTAATAAGTAAGTGCCAAAAAGACTTGAGAAAAGGAGGGGACTTAACCAGATGTGAAATTCTGCAAGATTTTCTGTTTGGGAGCAGAAGTTGCTAACCAAAGATGAAAAACTATACTGCTAAGAGGATGCTGCGCGTGTCTTTTCTATTGAATGTCCTCATTGAGGTATGAAAGCTGATGAGAAAGGTGGGCTGGTTTCTTAAAGCATCAGTTTGTTTCTGAGGTCTGCATTACCGCTGGAGAAGACTTAGGGACCTGCAAGATGGAAAAGGTGAGAAAACATTTGCTTAGACCCGTCTCTCAGAACTGTGAAGTACCTGCATTACGTTGCTGTTTGAGAAATAGTAACAACAAAGGCAAAGTGGTGGTTTACTCCTTCAGCAATGGGTTTAGTAAGCTGGATTTTGGGAGCAGTTTATTCGTACTGCATCCTACCTTGGTTCTTATTGCCTGGAGCATCAATCTTCATTCAGATTTGGCAACAAATATGCTGAAAGGGATTGGCTTGGTTTTCTGATCCACAAGATACTTCTTTTCCCCTGCCAGTTACACAGGCAGGAAATTTCGGAAGGAAAGGGAAAGCTATATAAAGTTGACACTGGGGGTAAAAAAAAAATTTTAAGTTCTTAACCGTTGCATACTGCTACACTTGTTTTAATGGCTATAGGAAAGGAGCAAACAGACTAGCCATGTGCTTGGGACATGAAAATGAAGTATGTAGGCACATTTTTTTTTCCCCAATTGTCATAAAAAGGTGAAAACACTGAGAAATTAATAGTAATGCATTACTGATATGATTGGTTTTGTTTAAATGTTTTTACAGATAATTTATCGACTCCAAACTGAGAAAAGTGAGAAAAATACAAAGCTTTTTTTTTTAAAAAAAGAAACCTTTAAAAAAATTGGGGGGGTGTGGAACAAACAAACAACATTCTGACACTTCCTCTAAGCAATCAAAGATAACTTTTCAGTGTTGCTATTTTCCGTTCCCCTTTTACCACTGCTTTGAAGGAAGAGTTAGTTTTCTACTTTATGGTCATGACCTTCTTGGAAATAAATTCAGCCATTCAAAGCAGCAACCTATTAAAACATTTGTTTTCCACTCATTTCACAACTCTTCTTAAATTCCAGTAAGGCAGTTTTCCATAAAACATTCTTTCCATCCTTCCATGTATTTGGATTATAAGTAAGGATTATTTTCTGCTATATGATCTCATGGAGGTGCTAGTTGAGTGCGTTTTGTTCTCCTTTTTTTTTAAGGAGGTAGTTCTGAAGAGCTACGCTTTAAGTTTTCAGAGGTAAACAAAAGCAAATATCTGTAAAAATCTACTTTCCTTCAGGTAGCCAGCGAGATGTTTATACCTGCAGATCTTATTTTGGAATGTAATTTCTTTTTTCCTCTTCTAACTGTAGTAACAGAAAAAGATACCTTTCCTATGACAAGACAACAAAGATGGCATATTCTTTATAAAAGGAAAAAAAACCCAAACCTGTACCCCAAGCATTGAAATCTTTTGTATTTTTGTGGCTTTTCTCAATTTCTTTTTAAATATACACTTGTCCTAAGAAATCCTGTTCTCAGAAACTGTGGGCAAAACCTAGTCTTGCTTAGTCTGGAAGCAAATCTAGTCAAGCTTTCGCTTGGTTTTGAATTTATTCCACTGGTACTTGAGCCTATGGCCCATTTCTGCAAACATCTGAGTGCGTAACTTCCATCCTGTTTATGACTCTTCAAGGTAGGAAAGATTAACATGTGGGAACACGGTTGAAGGATCAGGATTCAGGCTGGCAAGTAAGAGCTTAATTAAAAAAAAAAAAAAGTAAGTATAATAACTCATCAAATGATCACAAGGAACAAATGTAGGAAATGGGTGTCGTGGGCACTCAGACAAGCTTTGCAGATTCAGCTAGCCCATCCTCCTGGGGGTTACTAACCTCATGGCAACAGTGTAAGCTACCCGCTCCAGTTCTTAATTTGTCATGGGAGCCTGCACCAGTACCCTGGGCTTTGAACAGCACCAGCTCAGATGCCTGCCCAAATGCTCTTCTGCTGACTTCTGTGAAGGCAGAAAGACCAGGAGGAGTGACAATGACTTAGGCTACCACAAATCTCTGCTGAGGGAATGTGAGCCAAAGCCCCAGCTTCCCCTCTGCCACAGGGATCTAAGAATATAGTCACAATAGCAACCAGGGAATCCTAACTGCTTTGTAAAATGCAGAAACATAATCTTCAGGATTTTTGATTAGGGAGATGTTTCCTGTGTCTGTATTAATTTCTCCAAAGAAAATCCATTCAGCTAAGTGTCAGGGAAATGACAGTGATCATTAACAAGAGCCGCTCAGTCACAGAGGAGAGGGATGCTGAAACCACGACAAGAAATCTTTCAGGGCCAAACTTTATTTTTGTTTCTATATACATCACTTTGTGCAAAAGGGTTTCTGAGCAGAGAGCCCATCGGCACTACAATAATTAAGTAAAATCTGGCCTTTATTTGAAAGCCTGATTTAAACCCAAATGAAACTGAAAGTGATCTCTGCAGAATTTACTGGGGGTAGGCAACATGGTTTGAAGTGTAGCTACATAAAATTTTTAATTTTATATGGATTATCTAGGAATAAAAAAAATTAAACTAGAACTATTTTGAAATAGCTTTTGTAATGAATATTAGGTCTTCAGCCAGGGGAACAAATGCAAATGCATCTCATCTGCAGCTGCAGATGAGTTGAAATGTGGAGTCCCTAACCCTACATGCACACTTTGAACACTTTTTTTTCCTTTCTGCTGACAGCCTTTTAGCAGCATCCCCTCAGGAGGCTTATATTATAAAGTATAATTTATCTTCTGTTTGGTGAATTCCTGGATATTTAAAGAAAAAGTGCTGAAAGAAGCAGGCTGCTGCTGTACGCCTTGTCGTGAATCAGTTTCTGATTCCGGTGGGCTTGTTTACTAGTGAAGCCCTGCTTATCCTTCTTTTAGGACTAAGTATCCTCTGTGCTAGAATGTAGATATTTCCTTTATTTATCTAGGACCCCCCCCCTTTTCTGCCTACACCCTGTAACCATGAGCCACCCTTCACTCTCCCCACTTTCAGAACAAACCCATTCAAACCAGCTCCAACTCCAGCGGTTCCCCTCGGGGGTGTCTGTCTGATTTCCCTCTTTCCCAGCTTCACAGTCTACCTAGATGCATAAAACCGCTTAACATTTCTGAACGCTGAGCACTTTTTTTTTTGTCTTTATATGCTTTCTGCTAACTTGGAAAGGTCAGCTGTGAGAGCTGTGTTTAAGCAAATACAGCTTTAGCGAGGGGTGACTCAGTGATTTGTATTGTCTGCTATCTCCTGACTTGCATCAGAAATGTAAGAACAATAGCAGGACTCCCTGGGGATCCTGTGGGTTTGGTTTTTGTTTTGTTTTTAATAAAACCAAGAACATTTGTTGGTGATCAGAATGTCCTGGGATATTACACTGAGATCATATATTTTAGCTGAGCTTTAGTAGGCCTTGTAACGGGAAGAACTGCACAAAAAAGAATTGTTCTGTGCAAGAAGAGAACGTTTTTTT
>VZTO01006113.1:1201-15863 GCA_013400615.1 Syrrhaptes paradoxus | reverse complement strand
AAAAAAAAAAAAAATCTGACTAGAACTCATGTATTAAAAAACACGGAAACAAGTTTGCAAGACCATAACAAGACTGTGGTTAGGCAGTATAAAAATATGATTTGGGGACCTTCCAGCCTGAATCAAAAATGCTATGGCCACGTGATGCAAAGCCCTAGTCTAGTATGAGATTGTTCTCTTCATTCATACGTATTCAGAAATTGTGATGGGTTTCTTTGATATTGGTTAGCTGTGTCAGACTTTACATATTCTCTGCCATTAGCATAAACTCTCCATTGAGTATTCTGTTAAATTTTATAGAATTTACTCTCTTAATTTCTGTCCATTTTTAGGGAATAACACTTTTCTGTGTTTCTTATCATAGAGAAGATAGAACTTGGATAGAACTGTATGATAGGAATACAATTATCTGTAAAATGTTGAGGTTGGACCTCTAAGCTTTATAACATTCTGGTAGTATTCTGCTAAATTCTTAAAGTCAAGGAAGTCCTTAAAGGCTCAGTGGAATGATTTCTGACTTAAGGCTGCATAAAAACAAACAGGATATGGCCTTGCAGTTTTAGAGGAATAAACTTCTACAGGATAGTTTCACATGAGAGTTTTGTGTTTTTATTCTTCTATAGCTGTAACTGACTTTTTTTGGCTTTGGAAAAAAGTGAACAAAAAACCAAACTACCCCCAAGAAAATTCCATAACAAGTTATCTCCATGTAATTGACATGGAGATGATGTTCTCTGTTCTGTATATAAATAATGTTCAGGGTTCTATAATGTCCACTTAAGTCAAGTTGAAGTACTCCTATTGACTTCATTGGATCCTATAAGCTAAATTCAATTTTGAGGCTTCCAGTGAAGCGAACAGTTACTTTTGGGATTAATTTGTCCAGAATAATTTGATTTTAAAATTATTTCTAGAGAACACCATTTTATCTTCACCTTCTCCCCTGGAACAGGTAAGAGTGCTTGAATTTTAAATGACAGTAACTTTAAGATTAGTCCTTTTTCTTACGCCCTTATTCTCTAAGTAGTCACTGCATAGATAAGCTGATTAATAGTCACTGGTTTTAATCTACATGAGACTTAATGAGACTTTTAAGAACTTGCACGTTATTAAAATATAGAAAGCTTCTTTCTATATTTCTCTTTATTTAAGATAATTATTCATGTATATCCGAAGCATTATTTCATGGATTAATCTAACTTACTTTGGTGCCTGCATTTATATCAATATGTTTGTTACAGAAACACTCATGCTGCTCACAGTGAAGGCTTTGTTGTCGCCAACTCACTAGTGCGAGAGAGATCCAGTTTGTTTCCATTATAGATGAAGCCACAACCACACAGCAATTTGTTTTTCTGTATGTATACAGTGCATAGGCACAGGAGTGACAAAATCAGAAGGAAAATACCAGAACTAAGCTGCAAGCAGTAACAGGCAAAACCTTTTACAATGTGTTTGCAGCCTCTATCTCCTGTACTCACAGGGATGGATCATCAGTACAGTTTTGATGACTGTTGGACCCTCACAAAACCCAAGATCTGTAAGACTGAGGAAATGAACACTTGCAGCAATGATCTTGCATCCAACCTGAGTTAAATCACTGATGCATGCTTATCACAAGAACTGATTTTTTGGATGCTGTTTGCTTGATTTTAAACAGCTAGGAAAACAGGAAAGCAAGAAAGTGAGAAGTGTTGAAAGACAGTCAAACATATTTTAATGATTTTTTTTTTGGAGTTTACCTTGTAAAAGAACTTCTGTAGATCTCAGAATTTAAATTTTAGATGTGTGGTTCCATCACAACAAAGCAAAACTTATTTTTCTTTTTTGCCCTTATTAACACTAATGATTAGTAGGAAAAAAATATTGAAGTAATTCAGGAGTGTTGAAATATTGATTTTGAATACTCAGTATGGCTTCCAGTTTTTGGGAGTTAAGTTTTGAGCCACACTTCCAAAGCATTTAAAAACTAATATTTTTTATAATGATGTTTTCCTCTTGCCCTCCTTAATTTTAGTGGATTTTAAAATCTGTGTGGCTCACCCTCTCAAATTCCCAAGCTAACAGGTTTATTGCCATGTAATTTAGCTGACGCATGATGGAAAACTCAACAATGGTGAGTTGTGGTCTTTTGAGAGACATCCTCCCAAATGGTGTCATGCTTAGAAGTACATCCTGATGCTGAAAACCACTCAGAAAAGTTAGAACCCACGTCTTCCAAATCTCAAGTCTTNACTGCAAGCAGTAACAGGCAAAACCTTTTACAATGTGTTTGCAGCCTCTATCTCCTGTACTCACAGGGATGGATCATCAGTACAGTTTTGATGACTGTTGGACCCTCACAAAACCCAAGATCTGTAAGACTGAGGAAATGAACACTTGCAGCAATGATCTTGCATCCAACCTGAGTTAAATCACTGATGCATGCTTATCACAAGAACTGACTTTTTGGATGTTGTTTGCTTGATTTTAAACAGCTAGGAAAACAGGAAAGCAAGAAAGTGAGAAGTGTTGAAAGACAGTCAAACATATTTTAATGATTTTTTTTTTTAAGTTTACCTTGTAAAAGAACTTCTGTAGATCTCAGAATTTAAATTTTAGATGTGTGGTTCCATCACAACAAAGCAAAACTTATTTTTCTTTTTTGCCCTTATTAACACTAATGATTAGCAGGAAAAAAAATATTTAAGTAATTCAGGAGTGTTGAAATATTGATTTTGAATACTCAGTATGGCTTCCAGTTTTTGGGAGTTAAGTTTTGAGCCACACTTCCAAAGCATTTAAAAACTAATATTTTTTATAATGATGTTTTCCTCTTGCCCTCCTTAATTTTAGTGGATTTTAAAATCTGTGTGGCTCACCCTCTCAAATTCCCAAGCTAACAGGTTTATTGCCATGTAATTTAGCTGATGCGTGATGGAAAACTCAACAATGGTGAGTTGTGGTCTTTTGAGAGACATCCTCCCAAATGGTGTCATGCTTAGAAGTACATCCTGATGCTGAAAACCACTCAGAAAAGTTAGAACCCACGTCTTCCAAATCTCAAGTCTTCATTAGACAATGTTGTCTTTCAGAGAAAATCCACCCTGATTGGAGAATCCCACATTCATAGACCATGGTTATTGCTTTTTAATTGCCACTCCTCATCCTGCACTGTTCAGCAGCCATGTGCATAGGATACACATTATGATATATACACGTATGATGATGTATATTTACTCCGCCAGGACTCTTGCCTCTAATCTGTTCTTGCTGTCTTTCAGCATGCCCCTAGCTCTGATTCTCTCCCACACCTGTTCTCATTCAATCCCTGATAATGTCCAGGTTTTCAGAGGTATGAGGATTTTTCTTCTGTTTGACAAGTCTCCAAAAAAAGTCATGACTGTAAGGAGACAAGAACCTGGACTGCTGGACTCTTTCCAAATTGTGCTTTACTTGAATAAGTCATTTGTTCGCTCTTCATCTTCCTCTAAAATGGGAATAGCTTTATTTAACATTGCAGAGAATGTCAGAATTTTGTAAGCTCTTTGTACAAAGAAACTCACAGCACAGTACAAAGAAATTATATCAGAATGCCAGAAACTGCTTTCTGTCCAGATTTTAGCACAATATTATTCTTCATTTGATCTATATTAATGCTTTTTTTTTTTTGTGGAACAGAGGTAGTTGAATAGAAATGCTTTTAGAAAGATGAGGCTTACATTTGCTGCCACCAGTCACATCTTTCAAAGAGGAGCAATCAGTAACAAAAGGAACTTAGAAGTCAATGGATAACTTACCTTTCTTCTGATTAGTTTGTGGACAATACTTCTGTTTTGGGGTTTCTTTTTTTGGTGTTTTATTTTAGGTAGGGTTTCGTTGGTTGGTTGAGGTTTTTGTTTTGCTTTTTAATTTAAAAAATAAATGTAAAGTAGCAGTCTACTTTCTTTAACTGCTGTTTTAAAAATATTGGATGGTGATTCATTTGCCCTCTGCTCCTTCAGGCACAATTTATGTTTTGTTAAACCAGACATTCTCGGAATGTCTTGGAGAATTGTTTCTCTGACCAAATTACTCTTTGTGCTCTTCTACGTTTGCAGAATGAAAAGGTGGTGTTTCACTCTGACAGCATTGCCAAGTCTGTTACAAGGATGATGAGATCTCCTCAGCAGCCTTCAGTGTAAATTGGTGTAAATTGCCTCCTTGAAGGAGGCAGGGCAGTTAACTTCAATAGAAGCGCACAGCTAAATGAAACCCAACAATTACTCTGTATTTACACAATGATTTAAATAGCCTTATTGACAAAAGGCTGTATTTGTAGTTATAGCAGTTGCTCTAAAAAAAAAAAAGCTTGCTTTTGTGCATATCAAAGCTCATTAAAATCGAAAAGATAAATTAAGCAGGAAACTATAACATCCCATTAGAGAGTTTTAAAATTGCAGGAAGATTCAGAGTTGAGCTTTAGCCAAGACAACTCGATAACATTTTTTCACAGTTTTTAAGCTTACAAATTACATTGGTAGCTGGATTTGACCTAGAGTGTTTCTGAAACTAAGCTGTCTTTAAAAAAGCACTCGTCTGACATTTCAGATCCTTGGCTTCCATCTCCACTGTCTTTCACCTGTGACTTGGCTGTTCCTTTCTCTGTGAGGTTGTTTTATTCTGCATTAAATTCCTGGTAGTTGTCTAGAGTTTGTGTGCAGTTAGTTGTATACACTGACTTATATGTCACTCTTATATACAGTACCGTCCCAGTTCTGAGTGGTAGGTATCAAAGTTACAGTCTGAGGTGGATCCCTGAATGATCCACAAATACCTCCTGGTTTTGTGTATATGATGGCATTGGGATTTTCCTCTTACATTATTCTAAGGAAGCCAAATGATGTGATAAGTCCATGCTTCTCAGATTCTACATTGAACTAAATTCGGAGACTGTCATTAAAGTTATGTGACAAGTTTATATCAAAACAAGTTTTATTATAAGGATATTATAGCTCTTTATGTATATGTGAGATATGAAGCTGTAAACTACATAAGTTTAGACTTCTGAGATGGGATTAACTTTTAAAATAATTTGGTCCTCAATTTCCATTATTTTTTAGAGGCTGTAGGTCATTATGCTTGTATTAAATTGCTTCCTGCATTGTTTTTTAATTTACCACTGATATTGGATCTTTAAATTAAAAATCTGATGACTTTCAACTAGAAGAAAAAATAGGCATCTTTTTAAAATTTGGACAATATATAGAGCAGATCATTACATTTAACATTTTTAAACCCTTTTTAGTTATGCTTTGGGAGGGGTTATTTTCTTTTGCAGATACCATTGTAAAAGTTATACTTTCCATGTGCATATTAACAAGCAATTTAGGTGATTAATAATTAATAAGTAAACCTCCTCTAGCCTACTCAGTATTTCTAGTACTGATTTGTTTAAGTTTAGTGTACCGAGAATATCCAAATCAAACCCTTGCTCTTACCTCCTCTTTCCCCACTATTAATGATGTTTCTTACCATGGTGCTTGTTTGAATTCTGGATATTTAATTTGAAAAGCACTGCCAAGGGAAACTAAAGACTGTTTAGAGAACTGAGGTAGGTCTGTTTGTTTCCATCTACTAATTTGTTCTGTCCTGGTAGCTTTCCTTCTTTTTCCTGTATGTTTGGCAGGGAGCAGAAATGAATATGACTGTGTTCGGTTGAACAGCCACCACTGCCTTAAGCTGTTACAGCAACTCACCTTGCCAAAACATTTTTTCTCTCCAGTTTTGTCTCCTTCAACAAAGGAGGTTTGGAGCAATGCTTGTCACCTGAGTTACTTTGGGACTAGCTGGGTTAGTATCACAAGGTGAAATATTTTCATTGTCCCAAAGTGGGGCAGAAAATGTTCACAAATTAATAAACAAAAAATCCCTGCAAATATACGTAGGCTTCACTGAAATAATTTGGTTTTATATTTCTGCTGTGCCATCAGAGTATATTTTAAGTTAGATTGCAAAGTGTTGTTTGAAATTGAAATTTATAATTTAAATTAGGTCTGTATCCTATTAAGCCATCTTTAGTTTTGATTTAGTAGTTGTACTGAGATTAGAAATTTATCACAACTGATTTTACCTTGCTAACTGTATCTATCTGAAATTTTCTCAGAAGTTTAAAAAAAATCAGGGGAAAATATCTAAGCACCTCTAGTAGCTGAAATCCTTCATATATTGGTACTGTATAACAATAGACATAAATATTTACCACTTGTGACTGTCTTGCACTTGTTTTAAAATCTTCTGTTTAAATATTATCATCTTGCTCCACAGATATCAAAATCCTGGTTTGCAGTGAGAGAGAAATTGTTTCATACAGGTTAGGATGCAAGAGGTATACAAGTGCAACGGAAAATCTTCAGCTATTTGAAACTACAAAAGGATCTACTCTGTACTACAGAGCTGCTGATGATTGCTTCCCCCACCCCTTGCTGCAAAGGGAAAGCTCTGCCTGAAGCCTGTCCGCTAGGATCCAGTGAGAGCCTCATTCCGCCTGCTGTGTAAATTTTAACATGATATCTGATGTGGCAGACACACTTTAATGAGAATTCTGATAATTAATTCAAACTTAACTGTTGAAAATGAACAATTGGTAATTGAATGTGATGTGATAAGTAATTAGTTGATGTAACAGGTAGCCCAAGTGCATTTCATTTTTTAAAACAAATATTTGAATTACATGAGAAAACTTTCTGTAACACAAGCACTAATACTTTTTTTTTTTTTTTAATTACAACCTCAGTCTACTAAAAATGACTGGCAATGTTCTTAAGAAGGCAGGTTTCAAGGTCAGACTTAATCAAAAGGTAGATTATGTCTATCAGTAGGTCTTTCACTGTGGATAAAAATATGTATAAAAACAGCTATTTTTTTTGTTCCTCAGTTACTATATATTCGTACATTTACAGTTTATTCCCTCTCTGTAGCATGGAGTTACAAGTCATTAACAGATTTCAGTCTTTCCTTGAAGTGAACCTCCATGGATTTATTTAAAAGTTTAATCATGATCCATCTCTTATTCCAGTTACCATAATTTTATCTTATATAGGAAAAAAATGCATTAATGAAGTCATGATTAACACTCTAATTGTTAGCAAGCAGTATTTTAATGGTAGTCATTGTGCATAATAGAGGGTGTTGTTGGAAACCATCTGCCTGCTGTTTGTGAACAGCATTTAATTAGTAATGTAGCCCCAGAGCAGGAGGTGAACCTTGCCTCTTAATTACCTCTGTTGGCAGCTCCTCCCTCAGGCAGGCTGGGGGCCAGGGGGCCATGGGGAGCACAGGGTGGGTGAGAGGTGTTCCTGCTGCCCTGGGCAGAGCTGATCCTCCACCCGAAGCCCATTGAGCCAGGGGACCCAGAAACCTGCACTTCTTTGGTGTGTGTCCTCGACAGTCCTTCTTTCAACTCTCCAGCTGGTTGAATACTGTTATGCTTCTCTGGTAAGCAAGGCCTGTAATGGGAGTGGAATTAACTTAGTTTTGGGGTTTTTGTGGGTTTTTTTTCTATAACCTTCTCCTTCATTTTCCTTCACTGAAACAACTGTGTGGTTCTAGGGAGAAAAGTAAAATTGCTGGTGACAGGTTAAATTTTGTCTTCAGTGAAATCAAATTCCCTTTGTTTCAATGTAAAAGCAGTGAGGGATATGCCAAGCTCTCTCATAATAACCGTTCTCCAAAAACAATGTTTTGCTGAAAGAAGAGAACTGGAAACTGTTTTCCTAGGAACTGTTAAGAGTAGACTAAAAGAAATCTCAGCTTCTTGAATGAAAAAGTCCTTTGGAGAATTTGTGTGTGTGGTGGTTTTTTTTTGTTTTGGTTTGTTTTTTTTGTCTTAACCAAATAATTCTAGAGCACAGACTTGCAAGTCAGGTATGGCATAAACTTCATGTGTAGTACCTGTTTGAATAGCCAGGAACATGAGGAATGCTCCCTTCTTACAACTGGAGAATTTGGTGCAAGTCTAAAAAGCAAACTCCAGCTCACAACTTGTTTGGGTTCCTCACAGTTAAAGAGAGAAATCTTTCGGGTAAATCCAAAATAGGATCAATGATCTAGACAGTAAGGGTCCTGGGCGATGGCAGGGATGTCAAAACAGGTGATTGCCGTTCAGATAGCATATAGCATGTGTTTTTAATCTAAATGCTCAAGCAAAAGCTATGTCTGGTGGCAAAGCAATTTTGGTTGATTAAGTGGAGAGGTTTTGAGTTGCATCAAGGAAACGAAAGAACTCAGAAGTGAAAGGGATATATGCTGAAGAAAAATGCCTCAATTAACAGACTCGGTTGTTATGTTGTTTCATGGGGTGTGAACCATCCATTTCATTGTTCTCTATTTTTATTGCTGGGAATGCACAGGAAACCACCACATGATGTTCTTGGTCTTGTTACTTGATTAAACTAAAAAAAAAAGGTTTAGTGGAGATAATCATGCTAATTAAAAGGTTGATTATTTGAAAATCTGGCCCTGCTCATAAAAAGATAGCTGTTGGAAACCAGAGAGGACCAATGAACCCTTCAGTCTGACAGTCTGCCTCTGACTGTGCCCAGCGCTGCTTACTGTAGAAGTGGGCAAGACTTCCCGAAGCACCGCGCTGCCCAGTATTTCACCCTGGAGTCCCAAAATGTGTTCTGCTTGAAACTGCAACAAACACCAGAAATGTCTATTATATTTGTAAGTTGATAGTTAATTATTTTAAAAAGAATTCAGTAGAAAAATTCTAGTTGGGGAAGGATCTAGAGAATTTCAAGGCTAGTAGTTTGGAGCAGTCTGTTCTGATCCTGTGGCTGGCTTACCTGACTAACCCAGTCTCCACTGACTGTTGGGCTTTTTTTCCTATGCCTCTTTCAGTTTGTCTCTCAGGTGATACTAGTCCCTCTTAGTATTAAAAATATGGTAAGAGAAGCTTTAAGGAAACCAGGGAAGCAGCCCCTCCCTCATAGTCTGACCTTTCTCCTCCAGTGTTGTTTCTGCTTCTGCCTAGTGCTCTAGAAGTGCTCTGGGCACCAGCAGGTATCACTCTAGCCCAGAGATTGCCAAATGTAACTTCAGAAACTAGGCACATTAGTCATCTCGAGAAGATGCAAGAGCATGGTATGAGAAGGCAGCATTTAAAGTTACAATCTCTGGCTCCAAAAGATAAAAATTGTATTCAGAAGAAATTCTCCAGCTGGAAAGTGAGAGGCTAAAGAAATGCCTTGGAATAGAAATAAGAACTTTAAATCAGATCACATTTCTCCCACTAATGGTTTTCTCTATAATGAGCAGACTTATTCAGAAAGATAATTTATAACTTGTGTACAGAACAGGTCCCTCAAATTATTTGTACAGGCACAAATGTCAAAGATCTCGGGGAAGGGAGGGATGTGTGTGAGGTTTGTGCTAAGTGTAAACCAATTGGAAGAATATTTGCATGCTATTGTCCAAAACCTGATCTGGATTTTGCTTTGAGTTCTCTTCCATGAAGCAACTAGCAGCTGCTTTTTGCCATCAACATGTACATTTTTAAAAATCCAAAATACATTGTATTTCCCTTTTGATGTTTCAAGATAGGCTGAAAGTAATTTGAAAATCCAGCGCAGATAAGCTTTTCATTTGAGTTTATCCTAAATTATTCCAATGTTCTTCAGTTTTGGAAACTGTATGTATGTATGTCTGATTCAACAGCAAGTCCTGTGTGGACGTAGGATCTTCTGTATTCAGTGTATTAATGATCTCAGGTCAGAGCTTTCTGAACCTGGGGCTGAATCCCAGGCTCTGCCATTGCCAATGATCATGGTTACTGTTCCTTTCAGAAAGGGAAAAGGACTACTATAAATTCCATTTCCTCTGGGGACTTCTGGCTTAACTAACATGTCTTGAACACTTTTTAAGGAAGAGTTCCATTTCTCATACATATTGATATATATAAAGTAAAGCGACCTCTCAATCTCAGTTAATTACAAATTTGCTTTTTTAATAGGGATAATGAATCAATGTTAATGGCTAAAAAGTAGCATTTTGATAATGTTCTATAATAGGAAAAACCTTTCTTCCTTTTTGTTTTTGCTCTACTGGAGGAAAAAATAGTAATTTATGTTTAAATGCTCATCAAATATGGCATGCACATTGAGCTTAGTTTCTGCTGTGAAATGTAGTTGGTTTCCTGCCATCTCGAGGGAATTAAAAAAACCACCACAGTTTTAGCTGTCTTAGTCAATTCCTGTCTTCTTTCGTTTGTGGAATTTTGTCATGTCCCTCTGGTGGCAAATGTTTGAAATATCCATCACATAGCTGCTGTAGGAGAGAGCGCAGGGAAGAAAAAGAAAGAAACCTTTAAATCTATTCCAAGGTGCAAGCTTGAAATCAGCATACTTCCAGTTACAAGTATGCAAAGCATAACAGACCCGCTCTCTGGAGCATAGCTTTGACATGAGAGAGAATGGCATGTAGGTTGGCCTGAGAGCTGGGATTTGCAGTATGCAGTTTGAAACAACATCAGAAAAAGATGTCAAGAACAGAGGCTCTTGCATGATGGGGTGAAGGATGGGATTCCAAACTTCCATGTGTCACAAACCACCAGCTGCAAATAGAATAGCCTCTAGCAAAATCAAATACAAACTGTCAGGGTGGAGAGGTTTTAAACATAGGAAAATGAAGCATAGCAAAGGGCAATTTTTAACATGCTACTTTTTTTGGTTTTAAGGTATAATATTGCACAGTCTATTTTGTATAGCCTATTATATCAAGGAACACACTGATAGACCAGAACTTACCTAGTTTTTTATTTTTCAAGACACAGTGATGACAAACAGAAAACGTTGCTTCCTACCCAGTGGGATTTGTACTTGAGCATTATTAGTGTTGTCTGTTAAAAAAAGTCTTTTAGTGAAACTCTGATCTTTCGGCGAGAATCAGAAATAATAGCACAGCTTTGCTTCTCCAGTCAGCTCACTTGCTGCCCCTTTCAAGTGTGTGCTAATGCCAGAATATTTCAAACACATAGCCATAAAACAATATAGAAACTGGGAAGGCCACCTTAACTTCCAACTGATTTCAGGAATAAGTGACATATCTTCACTATGGCTGTTTTGGATAATTTAGCAACTTAAGTATTGTGGCTCCAAAAAATCATAACTTGAAATACTTGAGTAATGCTCTCAACCTGGCTATATATTTTTTTTCCCTTGGTCCAATGTATATATAGCTGAATGTGTTCTATATCTGCATTAATGCTCCATTTAGTCATTAGTCCTTTGTGTCTCTACAGTTCATCTCCCTATGCGTAGAACAGAAGTAGGTGTTCTTTATAAATAAACTCCCAAATGGGAACCAGATGCTGAACTTTATAGCTGACTAAACAGAAGCACTGAAAGGTGTTATAATATGCCTGGCATCTGAGAGTCGGCATCAAGATGTGCTCTAAATACTGCTGCAAACAGTGACAGCTTCTGGACATAAAGAACTCGATGTGCTCTCATTAGCGCTGCTGGAAATTGCTCCCAAGGGCTGTGGTTCTCACTCAATTCAGATCACTTATGTAATTTCAGAGTATGAACTGTTCCAGGGAACCGCAGTGTTCACTGATTTTAGCACTGCTTGGTGAACTTTCCATTTAAAGCTTTTGCAGTGTTGGGGATGGAGCTAATGCATTAAGTTCAGTAGTCTCTGAGAACTCCCAAAATGTTCAGATCAGAAAATGCTTCTCATAAGGTGCCCCCTGCCCTGCTTAATGATCTGGGTGAGAAAGCAGAGACACAAGCAGAGACAGTCTGTTGGGTCAGGGCCTGGATTCACCTGCAACACTTCCCTTCATTAATCTTGTGTTTATATGGTTGAAAAAGTGCTGCCTGTAAAGTGAGATAGCTTCATCGCCAAGTTTGATATCTGATTCCTGGCCTGCCTCTCCGGGGAATTTCAATGGGCTCCCGTGTGCAAATGTGCGGAGGCTCCGTGATGAGAGAGCGGCTGGAGATAGAGCTGTGGATGGCTGTGAGTGCTGATGCTGTGCCTGGCTTAGCTAACGAGCTTCTCACAGCCTGCCTTACCGGAGTGTGTGTTTCCTCTGCGAGTGAGTTCTGTGACTGGTGGTGTTTCCTAGAGATTAGTAAAACAACAATTGTAGGTACAGGCAGAGCTGCAGTGGTGATGTTAGTGGGTGTGCACCTGTGTTTGGAGGTAACTGGCTGACTCTGTTCCTGAAGTTTGCAGGACTTGGGGTCTCGCCGTCTAAGATGCAGAAAGGTTGAGCTGCCCTTGGTCTGTCAGTCTCCTAGTGGTTCAAACAACTGTTTCTAGAGAAGGAAGTTTCCAAAAGTCTGAGTCATGTAATGGAGGGATACAATTCCACCGGTCACTTCTCTGAACACACCTTGAGAGCTACATGAATAAAACATTTGCAGGCTTAAGCCTTGATGTAAATTCTAAGCAAATATTTGGTTTATGCTGCTACTCTGTGCATGTTGAGTGGCACCTTGCTCCGTAATGAACCTCACTGAAACAGATGGGTAATCATAAAATGAATATTTTCAAGCATAGTAAGGGTATTTGAATGTAGTTACTGTATGTGTGGAGCACTTGCCAAATTTTCTAGGGCAACTGATCCTGAAATATGGAAATCCATTGCTCAGGTTTGGGGGCAAAAGTTTGGAGGGTGCTGGGATTTTGTGTTTTTGTTGTTGGTTAGTTCCTTTGGGTTTTGTGAGTTGTGGTGGTGGGTTTTTTTATTTAATAATTCAGGCAATAATAGCTGAAGTGGGTAAATCACGGTCTTAGTTTGCCATTGGTTAATCAATCTCTGAGTTCTTATTTAAATGTTTTGCAATTAAGGATACTGTTGGACAGTGTCTCGTTCTGTGATACACTTTTAAAAGTGCTATCCATTAATGTCACTTTTAGTTCTGTAAAATTGTGAAAAGCAAAATGCAGGAAGTGCAGAGGTAAAAACTAGATTTTTCTCTGATTATTTTAGAATAGTTTATAGAGAAGATGGGCAGGGGTATAAGAAAAAAAGGTTAAATTCCATTCTTCCAAAGGGTCAAGCTGAAATACTAGTAAGGATTTAACAAACATGTTTCAACAGCAACCTTTTACGTGTTGGGAGAGCTTTGGGCAGAGCATGCTGCTTGGCTAGCTGGGATGCTGGCTTGCACAGGAGGGCAAACAGGTGCTTTGGAAAAGCTGGTGGGTAGTTACGTGGGTGTGATAATGAGATACTGTTTTGGTTCTCAGTGTTCTTTCTGTGACAGCAAACTGTTGAGATTCACATAATGTCAATGGACAAAGATTGTGTAGCCAAAAACCACAGGCATGACCAAGTTTGCAGTAACTTGATTATGGTGTGCTGCTGAGTTTTTGATTAGTGGTTTTTGCTTTTCATTTAACTTCAAACAGCATACTAGTTGCAACACCTTCATAGGAAATATCCAAGGGTTATTTTTCTCTTTTTTTCTAACCAAAGCCAGTGGTCTGTGTAATTTATATCATGGCTTTGCATTTCCTCTCTCTGATGACAGCCAAGTACACAGGGCTTTGCTAATCTTTTCACAGGGATTTATAAACTGTCTTCTGTTTTTCCTTGTTGCAGGTTCCCAAGCCACATATTTGGCTTCAGTTTAGGGGTTTGGATTGACCCAAAAGATCAAAGCAAAAGACATCCAATTCATCACAATCATTATGACTTGTAGCCAATGTTTTATAAGTTGGGAATTTCCATGGATACAGAAGGGATATAGCTTCCCAAATCTCGACGTTCAAAGGGGTTTGGACACAATTTAAGCTTCTTTCACAATCCTATGCTGAAATGGCCCAGCTCTACTTTCCTTTCTAATATGCATTTCTTAGTTTATTTTTTTATTTTTCTTATTGATGAATTCTCTGTATTTAAGACTTGTACCTGCCAAGAGACATTCATCTTGCTTGCCAACTCTGAGTGGTGTTGACAGCCCAGTATGATTATCCATTATAACAAATGACTGTTTATGTCAACAAAAGTAGGTAATTTACAGATGACTCCCACTCCTTCCGAAAATATAGGCAAAATAGTAGGCCTTGGAAACATCACCAGAAAGTCTCAGGTTTCCAAAAAATGTTATTAACTTTTTTTTCTTGTCATGATGTAGTAGGCATGTAGTTAATTGATGTCCTACACTAAAGACAGAAGTTTCTACCTTTCCAAGAAACTACATCTTAAAGAATACACTATTTGTGTGTTTTTACAAAAGATTATGGAGTTGTCAGCATTTTCAAGAAAAATGCTTTAAAGCATGGAAACTTATAAATATCTAACTTTCAGTGTTGTTAGATATAGCCCTTCTTCCATCTTTTTGGGAATAGAAGAGCAAAGAATAATATTTGTAATAATTACCAATGTTTATTAATTAATCAGTGGTTACTAACTTCCCTGACTCTTCAGTGTTTCCTTGACCTTGTGGATCCTGATTGCTGAGCAGCAGCCTACAGTAACAAGAGTCAAACATTGTACTTTAAAAATTCCTATTACTGTGTGTAATTTTGTGAACAAAATTGATAATTCCATCCTTTGTTTAAATAATTAATTTTAGATAGGAGTATGATCATGAACTGCTTCATGGTTTTGCTAAACAAAAAGTGCAACTTCTGTCAAGTGCCTGGACAAACGTCTGTGGGCAGACACAGATGGAGAAAAGCAAAA
>VZTO01006112.1:0-22525 GCA_013400615.1 Syrrhaptes paradoxus | reverse complement strand
CTCCCAGCACCCAGTGAGCTGGGGGGGGGGCTCCCCCACCCATCAGGGCAGCGCTGATGGTGCACAAAAGGCTAAAGAATTGTCTTGAGCAACATGGAGACTATAATAAAATTCACCATGGGTGCTCAAGCATGGCTGAGGGCAGAATGCGGCTCTGAGGAGCTGCCTGTTGGCTGGTGTGCTTTTTTGGCAGTTTTTGGCATGATGTCCCTATCTTGGCCCTTGCTGCAGGCTGGGCTGAGGGATGGGACCATGCCCCAGGGCTGGAGCACAGCAGGCTCTGCAGAAACTTGAGGTTTTTCCACCCCAGGAAACATGGGGTGTTGTGGGATGAAGGGGAGGAGGATTGCCCCAGACCTTGCTGCATGGCCATGGGAGGGACAGAGCGATGGAGACTCGTCCCTCCAGCCTGGGACAAGCACGTATGGGACAACTCCTGCATCACCCCCTCCCTTGCAGGCGGGCATCAGTAGAAGAGGATTTGCCCTCTGGGCTTCACCCAGCCCTTCTCCACAGCCCGTAGAAAGGTTTCAGCCGATTTCCCAAGGCTGTGCCTTGCAGGCCACTGGTCACCCTGCCAGAGATGAGGCTTCATCAGCCGCCAGCGCTCAAGTACTGGATCATTGAAAATTCATTCCAACATCCCATCTCACTGGTGATGTCAGCCAAAAGATATTTTAGCAGAAGGGGGGACAAAAGCCCAGCATAACCACAGGGTGTGGCCAAATCCGGAATAAGCTTTGCCTACAAATTAAGCATCTTCCTTCTTTAAAGGCCTGGAGAAGGAGGGGATCGGTTTAAACTCTTATCACCCCTCAGATCTCCCCACAAGCAGGGGAGGTCAGCAGCAAGCCCGTCAGCTGGACGTGGTGGTGAGAGCAAGAAAAATTAGTCTCCATGGTATATGAAAAGAATCAGGACTATTTAATCTCCTTTTCCCCTTATCAGTGGTCTCAAATGTCACTTTGAGGGGGAAACGCAGTGGAAATTCCTGTAAATCTTCCCTACAATTAAGGAACTGACAAGATTTTTCAGCTTTTTCTCTCTGTTTGAAAAACTACGACATAAAGAAAGCAATCTTTGTAGAACATATAACTCACAATAGGCTGAAACATTATCTTAAACTATTCCTCTGCTTCCTGCTTAAGTAAACATATTAGGAATGTGTGTATATATTTCTTGGGCAGCTTAAAAATAAAAAGAAGAGGTATATAGTCTCTCCTGCTTTTGAGTAGCACGTTGTTTATGTTGTTATAAGCACAGATCATATTTATAGCCCAACACCGCGTGAAAGTGCAGGCAAGCTGGGAAACATTTGTTAGGTTTAACGATCTTTGATTTAACTGATGCAGAAAAATGCATCCCTTTGGATTGATTCATGACATGAATTGTATAGAAACCTTCTTCCTCAAGAACAGAAAAACCTCAAAAGGTCAATCTGACATTTCAGCTTGCTCAAACATCCAGCAAAGATGTTCACAGACCAAAATCCCCAGCCCAATGAGCTGGCTGGGGTTAGAGCAGAGAAAGGATAAACCACAGCTGGCGATACTCTTCAGGACAAAAAGCAGAGCCATTCCGATCACCTGCCCCGCACAGCCCCGCTCCACAGCGTGTGAAATGCTCGGCACTCTTCAAAGCATCCCAAGGCAGAGGGTTTGAAGGCTGCAAGGAAAGGGCTGATGAAGCCTTTTGGCTGCATGGCATCTCCCCTATTCGACCAACAGGCTAACCAAGCCCAGCCCTCCTCTCAGGCTCATCCACTAAGGCCAAACGAGAGTTGAGAAGAGCTTTTTTCAGCTCCCAGTTGCCCGAGCTGGCTGCAGCAAGTGTCTGCTGTAGAGAGCAAGCCCACAGCTCCTCCTGCAAGCCCTCAGCCAGGCAGTCGCAGGTTTTCCATTTGACACCTCTCGCCTTGCACCTCTCACCCCGGAGCAGCCTTTTCCCAGCAGAGCAGCAATCCATCCCAGAGCTCTGCAACCTGTGCTCAGCTTCCAGCACTCCTCCAGGGCACAGCATGCACCCGCGCATGTATGTACTAGTATTTGCTGCCACAGGGGTAAGGGCTGAGAACTGCTTTTGTGGTCATAGAGAGGGAATAACATGCAGAGACATGCACCAGAGCATCCCCACGAAGCGTACTGCTGAGCCAGGCAAGCCCCAGGAACATGGCCCAGCAGAGGCTCCCCAGGAGCTTGTGCCCAGCCTGTGAAATGACCATCCCTGCGGCCACAGGGACCAGCCAGGGCTCCAGCCAAGTACATCCTTCTGCCTGGGATTTCTCCCGAGCACCCACTGGTCCCACACAGACCAGTCCCACTGAGGGGCTGAACACTGAACCCTCATTAGGCATCACCCAGGTCAACCTGAGACATCCCTGAGTTTTCCTCCATACAGGCAGGTGCTTGGTGGAGGGAGCTGCCAAAGCCCAGGACAGCAAACACCCCCAGTCTTTCCCTTTAGAACCATACAGTTATTTATGTTGGAAAACACCTTTAAGATCACCAAGTCTAACTGTAAATGTAACACTGCCAACCCCCCCACTAAGCCATGTCCTGAAGTGCCAGGGCTCTGGGGTAAGGAAAGACAGGACAGCAAGAGCTGCTTCATACTGGCCATGCTCTAGGAAAACCTCGGGTTTTTCAGACAATTCATAAGTTAAAGGAGAAAATAAACAAAACATAAAATAACAAGACAAAGCCCTCATCTCAGCTACCTTGTCCTTATCCGCATTATTTTTCTTTTTTTATCCTACAGCTTCAGGGGAAACAACCCACCAGACAAAGGGAAGCTATTCCAAGGTGCCAGTTTCACCCCCAGCATCACTCTAACCCTCCCCACACAGGCAGCTCTGCATGGATTAAATATCTGAGAAATCCAGAATCACCTACGGTGGCAGCCCCAGGGCTCCTGCCCCAGGCCTGGGTGCTCTCAAGCCAAGTAAACTCCTGTTAAATTACTGTTGTACTACTTCTCCTCTGAAAATAGCATCAGCTTCTCTCACCTCAAACCACACACCCCAAGCCCCCCCCCACTATTGCATAGCCCCATCAGGCCCCCAACACACAGCTCCCAGCACTTACCAGTAGCCCCTCTCTCCAGCAAGCAGGGATGATGCCACAGAGAGCCTGGCTTCATTCTTTTAACAGCCCTGAAGGAAAGGAGTGGGCTCCCACCTCGTTCCCAGGTCCCACCCCCCCACCTGCCCCTACTCACAGCCCAGCACACCCCAAGCCTCCACCAGCAGCACCTTCTCAGCACATCACAGGTGACTACAGAGCAACACTAATGTGTCAGGAGCCCTATTAGGCTGAAATTCTCTCCAGAAAGAGCTTGCTTACCCCTATCTACAGTTTATACCAGCTCAGCAAACTAAATAAACTCTTCTGGCAAAGTCTCCTGTGACAGTTTAGCTGGAGCATCTCAGCTCTCACTCATTTGCACCAACTCAACAGCTGCAACGACTTAAGGCACAAGCACTCACACCTGCTCCATGCAACCGCTCCACGACTAGGAGACATTTGCTCCCAAAGCAGAGGGGAGCTGGTGCTTGCCCCTGAACTGCTCCTGCTGATGCTGGGCATTGCCACACCAGCCAGTGTCCTTCCAGGGAGAGTTAACTGCTAGAGACAAGGAACAGAAATCCTTCTGGAGGGGTGGGATGAGATGGTCCCTGAGGAAAGAAAAGGCTTCAGCATCTGCAAAGAGCTCTTAGTCTATGTGAAAATGCCACCAAAGAAACCCAAAGCTCCACGCCCGCCTGACATTACTGTTTTGGCAAGAGCACCCAGGGTGGAGTTTGCCCGAGTCATCAATTTTCATGTTTGAGATTGATGCGATAAAGAGCTAAGGTGTGATTTGTGCCAAGCGAACCCAACACAGAAAGCTCCGAAGCTCCGTTCGTCCTTCTCCAGAAGGGCAACGTCTATCTGCACAGCACAGCTGCCAATGAGCCATTCACTGTGAATTGCACAAACCGAGCAAATCTCACAGCAGATCTTCCTGGTGCTTGTCAAGTGACCTCCCTTGCAATGGGAAAAGGCCCCCAAGAGAGTTCGGCTCTTGCAGGGAGCCCACCCCGCCGTGCCCCTCTCTGCTGTGGTGTCTGCCAGGATTGCAGACCGGCACCCCCGAGGCTTGTGCTGCTGAGCTTCCTCTCCTTCCACCTCCAGAAAAGAAGATAACTTTCCCACCCCTGCCTTTAACAGCAAAGTCTCTATCAGGCTTTACGGCTTTGGCATCCAAACCCCTGACGCAACCATCGGCACACCTCTGAGGAGGTGCTGGAGATCTCCATGCTCCTTACAGGGCAGCAGAACCTTCCCAAAATGCCGCTCATGGGCAGAGCTCAATCCATGGGTGTGGTGGGGGATGTCTCCTTCACAAGGATGCCACCAGGCCACACTGGGGCTGAGGGCAGCACTGTGATCCGCTCCAAGGAGCCTGTTTTCCAAGAATTCAGGCCAACAACTTTTTTTTTTTTTTTTTATTTACCCCCATCAAGCACGGCGCAGGGAGTTCTGTGTTAGCCCTGCTCCCCACTGTGTGGTGGGGGCATTTGCACATTTTGGGTGGAAACGCTCTCTTTTAGTTCTTACAGGAACCAGGTTCCCAGTGCAGGATCCATTTGCTCATTGACTGCTGTGTCTCCTAAGCCTTCCCTCTTTCCATAAACTGGGGGTGAAGACACGTTTTCCACAGCAGACAACGGAGGAAGGTCCCAAAGGGAGCTGCATGGAGCACCATGTAATGTCACTGTGACAATGTGGTCTGGAGGAATTCTGCTGCCTACCCAGCAACGTCCAGCCAAGACCAAAGGCTGCAAGAAAAAAATTGAAAGTTATACCAGAGACATGAGTGCCACCAAGCTCAGTGGGACAATCATGCGTTTGTCCTTAGGATTAAAGAGGGAATTCAGTTTGGGCTGTGGTGAAGCCCAGAAAGCACAGTGGGGAGATTTAATGGGAATTTAATCACAGATTTTACTGGGATTTGCTAGAGGTCCCATGGGGCATAGGAATTGTAGAATCATACAAACATTTAGTTTGGAAAAGACCCTTAAGATCATCGAGTCCAACCATAAACCCAATGCTGCCAAGTTCACCACTAAACCATGTCCATCAGTGCCATGTCTACACATCTTTTAAATACCTCCAGGGACGGCGACTCAACCACCTCCCTGGGCAGCCTGTTCCAGGGCTTGACAACCCCTTCAACATCTGCCTCGCTGTACAGCGCTCTGTCCCCTGCAGCTGCAAGGGAATCTCTGCAGGTTTGGGCACAGGGAGATGCCACGGGATTGCAGAATTGGCTTTGCAGGAGATGCGGGGTGGGAGAGCACTCCGTGCATGGCCAGAAGTGAAACAACGATTTGGCATCAGAAACACTTGCTTTAAGGTCAGTGTTTGTGAAAGCTGACAGCTCAGAAACAGAAAAGCAGAAGTCCTGGGAGCAGCCACAGGACAAGCAACAGCGACAACCACACAAGGGAGAGTAGAGCTTGAAAAACACAGTGAGGGGGGAAAAAAACAAATTTTCTGGAGCACAAGGCTAGGACCAGCGCGTCTGGCAGTTACAGCAAAAAAAAACCAGAGACATCAGCACTTCTGAGTCCTCTCCTCAGCTCTCAGGAAGAAGGCAGGTCGGTGGCTGGGGGGAAGCACACCGAGGCACCCACACCATGCTCCTCCGACCTGGAGCAGCCTGGGGCTCCCCGCTGCACCCTTCCCTGCCCCAGCTGAGCCCCGTCAGTGGTGACCCTTCCCAGGGCGCTGCGGGGACGGGGAGCCTTTGGGACAGCTTGAAAGAGCCCGTGAGGGGGAAGGTGTTTTGGAAATCAAAATGGCTATTGTTTTTTTCCATGAAAGATGAACAAATTTCATCATTAAAGGGCCGCCTCAGCCCATGGGAAGACCAGGCTATGGTAACCTCTGCTGCTTCTTCCAGCAATTTTTCTCCTGAAGAAGGAGCCGCCAGGCCAGCTGGGAGGAAAGCTCCTTCTGAAGGTGGAAAAAGCCTGGCATTGTGTCCAGCTGCTGTTTGAAGTGGGAGAGAAGCAACTTTGAATAAGCTTTTTATGGGCCCCATGGCTCTGCTTGACCATAATGTCAGCTTGTAATTAGCAACAGATACCACTTCTGTCACTCACGATGTTATCATCAGCCGTCTTGCGTTTCAAAGTGAGGAGAGGCATGTAAATTATGGGCAATTTGGTCTCTGAAATGGGCTTTATGGGTTTTTTCTGCAGGGCGACCAGGAAGCCTGGAGTTTGTTACAGAGATAGTGGCTGAGCCGGCAGAGAGAGGAGCAGGAGAGAAGCAATGTGCGTCGCAGAGCTGCTCCAGTGAGTCCCTGGAGGAAACACATGTGCCAGCTCCCCGCTGAAGGCAGAGCTGGGCGGTAGGTCTCACAGGGGCTGAGTATTTTGAGAAAAGAGGAGAGCAGGTTTGGAGGAAGCGTCTGAGACGTGGAAGGCTCTGCAAGGCTTCATTCACACACCGACGCAGAGAGCTGGAAGGGGAAGGGAATGGCTTGCTCCTGGGCAGCCAACGCAGCGTTGTTTCCTACTCAACGTGTTGCAAGTGCTCTGGCTGACTAGGTGTTAGATGGCCCAAGAACAACTGACACAATATTTTCCCTTTATTGATAGAAAACATTGCCTCCAACTAAAATACCATAAGGAAAAAAAACCCAAGAGTTGCATCATTTCCAATTTTGATCAAAACCAGTTCTAACTTCTGTTAAAAAAATTGAGAAAAATTCGTAGCTTCTTTTTTTTTTGTGGAAAAAATCTGTTTCTTGAAGCAAGCCCAGTGAGTTATCCCCATCCCTTGGCACTGCTGTGCAGCTGAACAGATCCCACCACCAGAGCACTGCGCTGAGTATCTCATTCTATCCATCGCTGTACGAATTATCGAGCGTCCTGTTGCTGCCTCGCTTTGGCTTCCTGCAGATGGAGTCACACCGGAGCTACTCTTTGTAAGGGCCCCCCAGGAGATGGGCTAAAGCAGAATTTGGCCCCACATTGACCACTGACTCCATGGTGTCAAGTTCTCCCCTTTTATTTGCTGCAAGAATTCAAGCATCACTCTGCTGCTCCAACCTTTCTGTCTACTACTGGCAAATAACACAGCCGAAAAGGTTATCTGCCTTCAAACAGAAATAGCTTGTGTTTAGAAAAGAATTAAATTTTGTTCCCTTTAGAGTTGCAACCACATCCTCAAAGCTGTTAACCTGAAAGTGAACTTCAGACAATAAAGCTCTAACCTCACCCCTTCAGAAAAGAGAGCAGCCCGCAGCTACCTTGTGTACTCTCCCGCTATCTGCCCCATCGATTTCTTGATAGCACAGCTTGTTTTCTTTTTTAAGGGAAGACAGCTACTAAATCTACACTCCCCATCCCTCTCCTTAGCACTCTTGGGTTTCTCCACAGCTGCAATGCTTTTCCATCGTCCCTGCTCTCAGTTAAATAAACATTATGACACATACTGATTGCTTTAACAAACTTTACTGTTCCACGTCCTCGGCAAAGCACGATTATCTTTTTACAGGGAACATTCCTTTCCTGTTGCTATGCCTACTTCAGCACCATCCAGCACGATAGCCAAGACGGCTGAACGAACCCGCAGCTTCCAACGACTCCGCTTTGCTCATCTTGAAATAGCTCGGGAGGGACGTGGGGCCAGACCGCCAGCAGATGGGAGCCGTCAGAGCTCCTCTGCCGCAGCCCGGCTCCCGCAGCTTATCACAGTCGAGACCCCGGCCACGGCTGTCGGGGGGTGAATCCTGTCTTCTGAAATGTCTGGGTGGAGTGAGGTGGGTGAAGGAAAAGGGAAAAGAGGGGTACAACTGCCAGCATAGCGGGGAACACTGGTTTTATCCTCCTCATAAGGCCACTTCTGGAGTTCTGTAATTTGCAACTAAATTGCAGAATCCAGAAATATTTCTGGCAAACGGTATTTCACAACCATTCATCATCATTGTGCACAATTTCCTTCACATGACAACCTATGTTTTAAAACTTGCAAAGAGAGGGGAAACTGCCCTTTGTTTCGGCCAAGCCAGAATAGCTCTTGGCCCCAGGGCTGGGGCACGGAGGCTGCTCCCGGCGATAAGCCCTGCACACCAGCTCCTGCCGGGCGGGCGCGGGCACCTCATGTTTCACGCACGCCACAGAAGGGTTTCAAGAAATTGCTGTGTTTCAGTTCCCCTGAGCAGCTCGTTTTTCACATCTAACCCAGCAGTGCCTATTGCCCATGTGGTTGTGCCGCTCTGTTAATCAGCACAGGGCATCTTTTTAGATTTTAATAACAAACTCCCTCAAAGCCAGTGGTTTCACCTTTTTCCAGATTGTTTTCACTTCCCCTTGCACAAACATTTTCTCCTTGATAAAGGACAGGTTGGCTCCTCAGATACCCCAATTCTCAAATGTCTGATTATTTCTATCTAGCGCAGACCCAGACGCAATAGCTCCAAACTGTATCAGTATGCTGGACAACACAGAGAGAGGACAGCAAAACCAAAGATTTCTGGCAGCTGATCAATTGCAAAAGAGAGTTCTTCCTCTAGGCATCAGCCAGAGTATCTTCGGGTCCGCAGGACGTGTGTGCACTGCCCTCTCAGCTCTCAGTTTGAACACTCCCGCACCTTCGTGCGCCACAAACCCAAATTATTTTCTCTTTGTTCTAAGGACATTAAGTGATACACGGGATCTAATTAAGATTTCTTGTTTTTATCTGTTTAGGCTTTTTCATGACCTAGCCACAATACATCGGACTAGTTGAGTGTGGGGGGGAAATAGGAGGGTGTGAGCAGAGGAAAGCACTTGAAAGGAAGCAGATAAACCCCAGCCCAGGTCCCTCCTAGCCTGTATCCAGCAGCGAGCACATTTCCAGCCCCACACGGGCTTAGGGCTGCTGTGCAAGGGTTGGGAACAACCCCCTTTTTTTGGTTAGGCCAACCCTCATCCCTTCTTGAAGGATTCGCCACCCCATCTCTCTCCCTGCCACCAAGAGCACCCAGGGCTATGCGCATCTTATGGGTCCAGGAGCAGCAAGAGGAGGTATCCCAGGGGCAGGGGGTCCTGCACACCCGGGATGAACACCCGGGAAGAGATTTCTGTCCGTTCTCCTCCCCAATGGGGTTGTGCATGACAGCCCTCTGGAAACCCTCCACCTACCCTGCCCCAAGAGATACAGCAGCAGCAAAGCTGTCTTCTCCCAGGGCTGAGCCCAGCAGCACCAAGGGATGCTTCTGCTGGCAGCCCCCCAAAGACTCATCTCCGGCCACGGTGACACAGCCAGGGCAGCACTCAAAGCCTGCACGGCTCAGGAAGCGAAGAAACCAGAGAGCTGGATGGCCCAAACCCAGATGGGGAGAGATGGCCGCGTGAATGGAGGAAATGATTCAGAATCTGGAAATGTGAGCAGCACAGGCTGCGTGCGCTGGGTCTGGAATCGGTCTCTCTCGACACAGCGGTTGGGGGTTTTTTTGGGACTCAGACAGGGATTCTTGGAAGCGTGTCAGGAGTGAGCTGGGTGCGTGCGCCAGATACACATGGAGAAAACCTCGTGGTCTGGAATGTCAGCTGAGTGTTTTCCCTTTTCACTTTTTGCAGGTTATACAACTAAGATCAAATGGACACGTTCCTTGTGGTGATTTGCTTTTATTAAAGGAAATACTGTATACACACATTATCAGCAAGCCCTACACCTAGGAGATGTGCTGTGGGTTATAATAGGATCAAACTGGCCTTCCAGGAAAAAAAACATGTGCAAAGGCTTTTCTGGTCCATCAGGACAACTTCATTGTTCTAATTCCCCTGCTCATTCCCACTGAACTGCAAACAGGTCCAGGCCAGCAGCACTGGGAAGGGCTCCTTCCCACCATACCCAGTTAGCAGGTGCTCTGCCCTGCTCCGGACCGCAGCCCCCCTACCCCAGACCCTGCAGGCTTCCCTCTGACAGCCAGTCCCTGGCTCCCGTGCCAAGTCCCCTTCACCACCACGTATTTAAGCTCACCTCAGCCTAAGGAGGCTGCATTTGCTGGTCCCTCTTTCAGCTTTTCCAGTCTGTTCCCTAGGCACAAGCTTTGGTTTCTGCTTCTCCATAGAAATGGGATTGCACAGTCCAATTGTCTTAACCTTTGGGTAAAAAACAACCTCCAAGATACCCAGTGACTTCCACACCGCCTTGCCTGGTTTTCCAGATCAACTGTCTGAGGCCAGCAGACCCTCCTTTATGCTGCGGCTCCTTTTTGTCCCCATCAGGAAAACACTCTAGGAGCAGCTAAGCCACCTCAGCTGCTTTTGCAAAGGGCTTCCTCCATCACTCTCACCTCTGCTGCCATCCCACCTCAGCCCCTATCAGCTCCATCTAGCCTTTGCCCTCCCACCATCCCTACAAGCTGTTTATTTTCCTAAAATCACCTCTTGTCCTGCTTGTTCAGCCTGCAGAGGTAGAACAAGTTCACCTTTCCCTAGTGCCTGTGGTGTGGCCTCTGCTGATTTACATCTTGATGGGGCAACACAGGATCAAAGGCAGCAGCAAGGCTTGGGTCCTGGATGCTTGGATGATCTCAGACGCTGCTGTGGGAGTTGTGACAGTCAAGGGAGAAGGAGAAGATCTGAGAAGGTCGGTCCCAGATATAATCGTGTTTAATTGCACTTCACTAAATCGAAATGGGATTGAGTTACGTCCCAGACAGTCTTTGCGAAATGCATTCATGGGGGATGGGTGGAGAAGTCCAAGACTTGGACACTCCTGGATGCCTGGCGTGGGGTGAAATGCTCAGGACCATAAATCAGTTTCCCACAGCACAACCAGATGAAATTTCTGAATTCACCCCTGATCTGACTCTGAATTTGACACCCAGGAAGGGATAGATCTGCCTGCCTGGGAAATTAATCTCTTCCAGACCAGCCTCAAACCTGGTCTTGGAGGCAAACACACCTCCCTGCCCTCGTGTCCTCTGACTGTGGACTGGAAACACCACCTAAATTAGTGGGAAGGGAGTCTGCTTTCCTGTTTGTGCAAGAACTGACTTCTCTGAAGATTTGCCAGTGGTGGGGCTGGGTTTAAGAAGAATAAAATGCTGGTGAGATGAAGGGGAGCATCAGTGAAGGTCAGTAAATACTTTGGATTAAAATTTCTCCCCAGATTTATGTGAGGTTTGCATTGTCTAGCTTTCTTTTACTGGGTGATTTCTTGCATTCCTGTGGCGCAAGAAGCTAAATTCATCCTTGCTCTAAATCCACTTATTTCTCTCCTGAAATTAATTTTGCTCTTGCATTTCAAAGAGCAATGATGGCAGAACAGCCACTAACCTCTGCGAGACACAAAGGAGTTGCACCTGCTGCAGCAGCACAACCACAAACACAGCTTATGAAAGAGAGAGGGACGTTTTAACTTGGGCTTCCAGCAAGCCCAGCTTGCTTTGAGCCAGCTTCATAGTTATTTTCTTTCAGGGGAAAAGGAAAAAGAAAACCAGACCCACATTTCCAAATGCACCTACTCCATGCCATCTTTTTAGGAAAAATGCATGGTGAATCTTTACACATCAATACGTGCAAATCTTTGAATCTTTGTAAATATATGAACCTTTACAATACGTGCAGAACAAGAACAGTTTGGTGAAGAAGTGGAGAAAAAAAACAAACATCAAAGTTACACCAAGGTTGAGCAACAGATGAGATCCTGTCTCTGAAGAAATGACATTACAAATCTGGTGAGGAGAAGGAACAGACTGTTTGTTGGCTTTTCTGTCTAGGAAGCAGCAGCAGGCTGCCAGAAGTCTCCTGGAAATGAAAGTTCTGGAAGAGAATAACATGATCTGTCAAAGGGAAGAGCTGGTGCTAACCAACACCATCAACAATTGTTGACAGATGAACCTTCCCTGGGCTGCTGGGTCTGGAGAATTTCTGAGGAGTGAACAACTTCTGTCCATTACAGAGGCTCTTGCAAAATCCCTATAAAATCCCCGCTCAGACTCAGCTATTCCAGAAACAATGGAATAACTTCAGAATAGCAACCAAATAGCTAAATAATCCCTCTTGATCCTGGGCCCAGCAAGGGGCTGAAGTGATGATGCTGAGAATCCAGATGTGTGGAGGGTAGGTAGAAAACATATTGTTCCAGCCACTTCTGTAACCACTGCTCTCCTTGAATGATTCCTTTCCCCTTGGCCAACCCCAACACCAGTGTCCCACCAGATCTGCTGTGGCCTCAAGGCCAGGGTCACCGCTCCTGTCCTTACCCCTGCAGCAGATGCTCTCCTAGGTCTGGGTCAGGGACCTAAACTCCTCTGCAGTCTTCAGTTGCTGAAGAAAGTGGTTTAACTCATGTTGAGCTGCAACAGTGGGTATGGGGCTAAAAAACCCTCGTATGGCAACGCCTGGAGCCACAAACCAGAGTCATACACCTTTTTGGGGTGACAGATATGTGTGTGGTCCCCCCAGCCTGTTCCAGCTGCAGAAATCACTCTCTCCTCTGATGCATTCTCTCTCTTTTTCCATGTCATCACCCCTCCACTGACATATGAAGTGTGTTTATATCGTTTTCCATTTCTGATAATTTCCTACAGTTTAACCCAGAATAGGTTAGCGAAACATGGAACAAACCGGTTGGATCAGAGGCAGTGACTCACTGAAGGTAGCCAAGGAGAGCAGATGGGATGGGCTGGTCACGGCTTCCTCTGCTGGAGCCAAGCAATGGCACGTGGACGTGGACCAGACGGGGAATTGGGCTTTGCAGGGAAAGAAGTTGCCCAGCAGTGCCACCTCCACATGGATGACCTCAGGCACAGCAAAAATCCCTGCAGCAGGATGAGAACATTCAGGAAACATCCAGGTCTTACCCTGGCCCGCGTCCCTTTGCTCTGCAGAAGCAGGTCAAAGCCCACGGCACTCCCGCTGGGTCTGGCACCTCCACGCCCCACACGCCCCAGGGCCATGCTCCGGAGGCACAAGCTGGATCCCAACAACATCTCAGGTCACAGCCGGTGGGAACGTGGCCAGATCCAGCTCAGATGGCTCACATGCACTAGGAGGCAAAGGATCAAACGACAAATGCCTTCACCTCCCTGCGAATGACAAGCTCCCCCATTTTTCTGTTTTCACCCCAGCCCATGACTGCTGCACCAGTATATCCAGTAGCTGCTTGCTGTGGCCACTCCTGGGCAGCTGGAAGGACCACAACAGGTTGTCAGATCTGCTCGTCCTTCTCATACTTCCTCCCTAGCCCATGGCCACCCAAATGGAATTTTAGTGACTTAACTGTTTCTAAGAGGAGAGATTGACATCTCAGGCAGGAGGCACAGAGCATGGAAATGCCCACGCCTTTTTCAGAATCAGTATGGATTTTGCTGGGAGGCTGCCCTGATTACGAGCCCTCTGTTTTAAAAGATCTCTTACAACAAATTTGTCATTCAGTTACATGGCATTTTTATAAGTAAACAACTACTGCTCAGAAATCAGCTCAAGTCCATCTGCAAAAGCCTGAAAAACGCCAAATTCACGATTCCAGGAGACCATTATATCTCGGCTACCGCCACCTGATCCAGTAGCAGATCTGGACTCATTTTCCAGCACATTATATTGAAGTCTGGCCTCCTAGAGCTGCAGATTGCTTAGCCCTGAAGCAGCAAGTTTAATATCCCTTTCAGAACGTCATTAGCATCAACTATTTTTACTGCATATTCTTGTTATTCATGTAAGCGGATCCCCCTGTGGGCTGTGCTCCAGGCAATCCCTTGAACCTCACTCCAGTGAACTCCGTGCACTCCAAGCAGAGGGCTGATCCCAAATTTCCTGGATGTGTGATGCTGACTTTGCATGTACTTCACAACCAGACCAGTGCACCCCGGACATGTCCCATGGTCACTAGGCACAGCCTTAGAGCCCCACAGCACCAAGTTCCTGAAGCTCCTGAGCCGGAGGAGAAGGAAACGGGCACCAGGAGACAGGAGCTGAGCATCGCCCGATGGCACACACTCACGGTGGCCAGCACCTCGGCTCTGAGCACGGGGCAAAGCAGACCCAGGGCAGATCCCCCCATCCCGACACGCTGCGGCTGCAAGAGATGAGAACCGCTTCCAGCTCTGCTCCACCCTGCACATCACTCTGGGGAGAGAAACCTCCTCGGATTTTTTTTTTTTTTTAGTTTGCTTTAAGGCAGCTTGCCAGCCTCTTTGTATCACTTCAGAAGTGCAAAACAGCCTGATCTAGATCTCAGGTTCGCACCTAGTTTTTTAATGATATTTTTGGAACCGAGCCAGATTCGTAATTTGGAAGGATGTTACCTGGTGGCTCTGGAGTGAGGATCAGCACTAAAACATCATTTCCTCTCATTAGGTTTTCCCATTTGTTTTTTATTAGAAGCAATCCTAAGACCTGGACTGCTGATAGGAGAAAAGTCTTCTCCCAGGAAGAGCCTCTCACCCTGATCAAGGCATTTTTTTCTCATCTGCTGTGAATGTCATTGCTGCAATGTTCCCTTTTAGCACTCCGGGCTGTAGCTCTATATTAGGCCAACAAAAATAATAAGTCCTAAAATGAAAACCTCCAGATGATCTTGGCAGAAACAGCTCGTCCATCACAAATGGAAATCACATTTGATACTCCACAATGGCAGGAAACTCACCTGGTTTTATTTAGTCTCCACACAGCTATGCGCTCTTGGCACTCCTCCAGTGTATCTCTTTCGAGAGGGACTTTTTTTTATTTAAACTCTCTGTTAGTGGTTGTCTTTTCTTATCTAAAGCACCCTGCATGTTTGATTTTCCCTGAGGCCCTTCACTGAATATTTTTTTTTGTTTGTCTGCTGTAAAAAGTATAAGGGAACTCAGCAATTTATGCATTTACAGCTCAGTTCCCACAACAAGGTGCTTAAAATAAAGAAATTGGCTCAGGGTAATTGCTTGATATGAGAAAGATTATACAGGCAATGAACATCTGTATCACAGCTACAGTTGATGGCTCTGAGTGCTGTATCATGTGCCAGGAGTTCTCTGCCAAAAAAAATACTTAAAAAAAAATTTCCAACCCAACATATGCTTATATAAGACTTATCCAGTATGCAAAGCAGCTCATTAAAAAAAAAAAAAAAAAAAAAAAAGAAAAGGAAAAAAGGCTAGTGTTGAAATAACACAGGAAATTATGCAACTGATACCTGAACCTGAGCATTGCAGATCCTATCCGGAAACCTCACTATCTCACAGAGCTTGGGTAAAATAAAACAAGTTATCCTTCTTTTCGAAACTGAACCTGTTGCTGCAGAGTCGGATGGAGGCTTTGCACCAACACGGGCACTGCAGGCCAGAACGGCTGTAACACGGGCCAAGTTTCGTGTCATCCCAACATCTGGGCAGGGTAAATCCCCCCTCGTCCCCCCCCCTCAGCTGCACCCTGCACTTGGTGGAAGCCTCCAGGGCTCAGCACACATCCGAGGGGTGCACGGACACCCGCTGCTCCTTTGCACGGGGCTGGATTGCCTCCAAAGCTTTCTGCATACAAGCTGCATGGATAAAAGGGAACGGAGTAATGAGTTTGGAATAAAATCGGCTGTGAATTATTGCCAGAAATTTAAGCTGACCCAAAGAAAACTTGTTTCTGAGATAAGTTCAAGAATGTTTCCCACCTTGTTATTTCCATGTTTGCATTTGATGTACAGGAGGGTCGCATCCTTCCCCCTCTCCTCCAGGAACCTCTGCTTTAGGGGCTCTGCCATCCCCACCCATCCTCTGCACAGGAGTGAACCTGGGACTCCCAGAAATTCACTTGGGAACCTGAGGCAAAGCCGCAGAGCCCATCACCCCCATCGGTTAACAGGTGAGGGTTACGTGAACAGCAAGTTCACTTCTCAGCACATGACGGGGGAGCGCGGTCAGGACTTGCCCTGACACAGCACCTGGAGCAAAACATCACAGCTTCAGACTTGTAACAGGAGATCCCCTTCCCACCTAGCAAAAAAAAAAAAATTAGTTCCCAGGCCCAGGTAAGCTTATCCATCCTTTTCCTTGCACTCAGGAGAGCTGCTGACCAGGGAAGCTCTGGTTCAAAGTTTTGTTTCAGAAACGAGCTTGTCCATCCCATGACTAACCACCCTTGGTGATGGATTCAGTCTGCTCTGGGGATCCAACACCACCGGCAGCTGCTGCAGGAGGGAGAGAGACGGACCAGAGACATCAATCTCGCCAGCAAGGAGAAGGGAGGGCAGAGGCACATTACCAGGATGGTCTCCTTGCCCTCAGCAAAACACTCCTGTGTGTCTCCTGAAATCTGCCTGCGGGACACGCTGGTGGAAGAGCCCTCCAGCAGCTCGGTGTGGAGAAGCCCCATGGGCTTGGCCCGGGAAGGTCTGGTGTGAAGTCCTGTGGAGCTGACAGGAGTTTTCACACCTGGCCTCAGCAGGTCAGCAGCTCACCGTTTTCCTTGTTTAGCCTTTAGTAAGCCATACATGTAGGGGTACGCATGCCCCTGCGTTCACCCTGCTTTCTCCCCCCAGACCTACCCACCTCGCCATCAGGTTCTCACCTTCTGCTGGCACAAACCTACAACCCTCTCTCCTCCCTGCAGCACAGCTCCCTCCCCATCAGCCTTGGCTGCAAGCACTTTTGCAGAGCCTGGAGGGAAACTACCCTCCTCCTGGGCTGCAGAGCCCAGAACTGCCTAAAAAACAAATTAATAGCTTCATGTCAGGGAGAGAAACATCCCCACTGCCACCTTCCCAGGCCCAAGCCCAAGCCCATAGCACCTCCCAGCCAGCCCCACTGCAGGATCCGGCCATGTCCTCTGGCCTGGTGGGACTTGAGCCCTGCGATCGTGAAGGAGCCCTTTGTACCTCTGAAATGCTGTCGGCTTGTGAAACAAAGCTTCAACAGTCCCAAACTCCTTGATGCCCAAGAAAATGAGTGAGCAGCGGGTCTGGGAGAGTTCCCGAGCACGTCTCCATGGGCAGAAAGAGGACTATCTAATCAGATGTGGATGGAGAACAAATATAAAACAGCTGCTTTTCACCAGCTCTTCTCCCAGTTGGAAAAAAAAATGCATACACATACAAGAACAAGGGAAGAGGCACTGATGAGCTGTTATCTGAATTTATTGCCAGCATTTGACCAACAGTGGGGTCTATTTTTTTTTTTCCCTTGCTTTAATTTATGACCCAGTTTCTCATCTTGTCATGACATCACCCGGGGAGATAGATTTCATAAACATGCACACACATTGTGCTGGAAACAGGATAAACCCCTTGGTCACCCCGGGCTCTGTGCGGCAGCACCCCAGCAGCAGTCCCCAGGCACCCTCTCTTCTAAGAAATCACTTGGCATGGCCATGACAGAGCCACCCACCTCCCAAGTTTTACTAGGCTGAAGACAGCTTGGAGGTGATTTTTACACCACACCAGCCTACAAGGGACATTGCACCCTTGTGTCCTCTTGCCCCACCCTAACGGCACTTTCCCTCCAAGGGAGCCAGACAGCTCTGCACTCAAAGATGATTTATACTGTTTTCTTTTGGCAATAAAACGGATCAAATCCTTCAGAGACTGGGTGGAACCAGAACCGCCTTCTCCATCACTCAATCCAGGCTCGGACTGGAGAAGCCAGCGGTCAGCATATGCGTGACCGATGTGTTCCCCAGTCCAGCGTCAGCCCAAGACCAGCAGCATCCATGCAGCTGCTACCGCAGGCAAATTGGTGTGTTCCAAAATGCTCTGATTGCTCGTCTGCCAGCAGCTTCCCTTAGTGAGAAATTGGGAACTACCCACCTTCACAGCAGAAAGCTCAGCTGAAAGGTCAGGACCAGATGAGCACAGGGCTTGAACTTCCCTCTGCGTTCAGAGGTGCCGATCCCAGCTGGAGCTCGGGGAGGACATGGTTAAGTACATAATGCTCTCAGCACAGGGTCAGTTTGCCCCCAAACTGCCTTTAAAACCAGTTCAGCCCAAACTGGTGTGAGGATGGATGGAAACCAGCCTTGAAACCAGCAACAACAGCGCAGACAGGTATTTTGTGGGTTCAGTGTGAATGATTTAGACTACATCCCCAACAGCTCGTCTTAGCTTGATTACTTCTAAAATCAATTAAAATTCATGGAATGGGAAACAGGAAGAAAATTAACTTCCCTGGTATGAAGGGAAGAGAAATATAGAAACCTGGCCTTACTATTTTGGAGATAGGGTTTCACTGAGGAAGAAGAAATCTTATTTTCTGTTTTTACAAAGAAACGTTCAGTAGGGATGGTGGAAAGACAGAAACAAGCATGTCAGCTCCTAAATTTACATGGGTCATTAGGAAACCCAGACATGCAAACCAATATAGCGATTGTTCTCAACACTCACCTTGCTTTACTCCTCTTCACAAGGCATCATGACACCGCAGTATAAAGGAAGAAACTGAGGCTAAAGAGCTGGCCCATAGCAGCAGGAGATGCAGGGCAGGCAGGGGATTACAGCCCAGGTCCTCTGGGGGCTCCAGCTCCTCCTGGTTCTTGGGAACCTCAGTCTGAGGCCCACAGCATGGGTGCAACCTCATTTCTGGACAACAAGAGTCTCTTCAGAGCTCAAAAAATGCTTTTGTGTCATCAGGCTTTAAAGAAGACCAACATTAAGCAATGAAAGTGAATGGGACTCTAAATCATTCTTCTGTAAGGTTTATGGAGGGTCCCAAATCTCACATATCAGGTCTGGGGGTGTTACCTGCTCTGAAAATACAATGCAGCCGTGGCGTACCTCCTCCGTCACATGGCAGTCCTTAATAAAAACAGCTAAAGAAGAGCTGACCAGACCACTGGGATTTAGACTATTTTCTGAGATGTCTTCTTTGGGGCTTTTAGCTTTCACTTTACTTTCTCATGCTTAGGACAGAAATCATCTTTAACAGACAGTACCTGACCTCATCTATAAAATATACTCCATCACAACTGGAACTTCGCCCATTTGTTAGCATTGGGTTTAAGTTCCAGCTGAACCCCTGACATCTTGGCTCCATGTCAAGATGCCGAGCAAGCCATTGCAGTTCGGGATGCTATGTAATGAGCCAAATCATCCTTCCCGCAGCTCCAACACAGCCAGTGGAGCTGGGCTAGAGGTTATTCTGCTTCAATGATTTTAGCACTCTGTCGGAAATGCATGTTACATGCAATCCTTACATAAATAGTTGTGAGGCGGGTGGAAGGATGTCATGATTAAAGAGTCCTGTCCTCAAGGGTCACAATGCAGAAGGTAGACAAACCCTCTGGTTATGGATCTGCACAATCCCCCCCTCAGGAAGTGACACACAACACACGTCCAGGCAGAGGGCAGGCATAGAAAAACAGTTAGGGAGGAAAGACTTTAAGACTCTTCTCGCCATAGATTGAGAATAAGGAGGCTCAACCTCTTCCACTCCATCTTTTTCTGAAACAGGATCATCTCATCCCTTCCTCCCAACAGCTCAGTATCTAAGCACACAGGTGACCCCAGCTCACGCCATGCTAAAGGGAATGAAGGTAAAGTCATTCCTCGCACCCATCCTTCATAGCACCCAGACAGAGCAGGGAACTGGCTGACTTGTCCAAGCAGACACCCAACTGTGCTTGCCCTGGTCCACATCTCCTTCAGCACAGACGTGCCTGAGCAGGGCTTGTCCCGGGGCTGGTCACCAACAGGGCCAGATGACCCCACAGGGCTGCTCAGGAATACAAGTCTTGACTTCTAGCTGCTCCCTCCTTTTCTGTGTACCCAACCTAAAAATGCACCTCCTCAACCACTCAGCTCCAGGCTGATGTTCTCAGAAACCCCCAGGCTCTCCGCCGCAGATTTAACCCAAGAGCCCTGGGATGATCTCCTGGCAGAGGGAGCAACCTCCTCCAGCCTGTTTGCTGGTTAGGATAATTCTTTCTTTGACTGACGATCAAGAAGCTATTATGTACTGAGAGGGGAGCGATTTGTTCTGTAACGCTTGTGGCATTGCTTCAGTGCTTGGCAATTCTGCCTTGTTATCACTGGTGGAGAATTTTACAGGCCACTGACAGACCTTCAAACGCAGCCCTCGCCATGTGGAAAATCCAATTTGCTTTGGAAGTCTCCTGACACAAGGCCTTGTCTTCATGGTCCCTTGGCAAACCATTTTCAGCACATGCACTAGTTCATGACCCTCTGATTTAATGGACATCATTAAATTTTAGCAGGAGAATCCATCACTTTGAAGGAACCCCTAACAAGTGTGTGACCTAAAAGTGAGACCTAATATACTAGCCTCTCCACACAAAGGGCTCCTTTTCTCTTAATATTTGGCTTATCTCCACGCCACTCCCAGGTCAAGTTCGGTAGTAAGCCCTCCTAGTCAATGCACCATTGAGCTGCTCCAGGAAAAGCAAATAGCATCGATGCAAAAAATGTAAATGTGCCTTTCTTTGCAGCATCCCCTGCTGCCAAACAGATAACAAGTTTATGTAGGCACAGAAAAAAATGCCTATTTGAATAATTATTGTTTGCTTATAAATTAACCCACAGAACTGTGCCACATGCCGTAAAACAATCTTACATTACATGGGCTTAAACGGTAGGACTGGTATAATAAACTCTATGTTGAGTCACCAAATTCCTCACATTCTTTGACTTCCCATTCTGTCTCAAATGTCAGATATCTCACTGGGGTAACATAAGCAGTAGCAAGGGCTGGGGGTTTGCGTGGGTTTTAATTGTAAAAGCAACATTCTCACAGAGAACGACAAGGTTCACAACCCCGCTCCACGGCTTGGGCGGGCTGGGGGAACTTCAAAGGCTCCTTGTCTCCCCACTGGGTGTTTTGGGGTTTAAGGCCCCGCAGATGTGGCCGAGGGTCTTGAAGCTGTACGGCACCCGTAACCCCGGGTCACCGTGCCTCTGCAGGCTGCTGCCTTTTCATGAAAAAATATGTGAGAGTGGGTCTGAGCATGGCGGCCAGCTTGGGGAAGCTCCTGCATTTCAGCTGCAAGCCACCAAATCACTGCTAGAGCTTGATGGCTGCTCTCCCTTCCCATTGTACCAGTCCAAAGCAAAGGCAGAGTGAGTCTTCATCACCTGGATATTCAGTGACATCTAGGCTCCACTAACAAACATCAGTATTTAAAGGTGTTTAAGATTCTCCTCCTTTGTATTCTGGTGCATTGAAATCCAGACCAGTGTTTGGTTATGTGGAGATCATTCATGCTCTGCAGTTTTCTTTTGGTTGCTCCTGTCTTCAGCTGAGCACCGGTGAACATGATGCACCTTCTCCAGGGAGCCAAGAAAACCTTGTAGGCAACTTTGACACAACCTTTCTCCCAGAAAATGCAAGTGATGTTTAGACCTTGTGCACATCTTTAAGCATGGATGCTCAGTGGAGGCAGCCTGCAGGAGCTCAGGAAAAGCCTAGGAGCCCAAAAATACCCCAGGATGTTCCAAGATGTGTGTGGATGTCTGGATTAAAAGAGAAATTACCCAGATCCAGCAGAGGCCTGGATTTCCCTTCCCTCATTCTGGAGCACAAGCCTGGCCTGTGTTTAACAACGTGCTGATCCAGGGGTAAAGCAGAGCTCAAGGCCACGGCAGCAGATGTGCAGGTTCGACACTTGCAGCCTCTGTCCAGCTCCTGGCTCCGGAGGAAGCCCCGCAGCCTGCAGAGGATGGCGTGCACCTGCGAGCCTTTCCATCCCAATGACGTGGCCCCATGCCTGCAGCTTTCCAACACTGACAGAAAGATGTGGAGGGTGAAAAGCGAGCTGGGTGGTTACAACCGGATCCGTCTCATTCCTCCTGGGACCTCTCTGGCATGAGCTGTTCCCCCGAGCTGTCTGTGCTGCAGCCGTGCTGCGGGAGCTGGGCTGGGGAGGGAACAGACCTGACACCCTGCAGCCGCAGAAAATTCAGAAAAATGTGGTAGGGGTCTGCCCACCAAGATTTGCTTTTTCTCTACCTCCTCTTCTAGGCTGGGAGGGAAGGGAGGGAGGGCTGCACCCCCATGCCCACTCCGAGGAACCCCGCTGCAGCCCATCCTGTGTGCCCCAATGGCAGGAGCATCCAGAGCCCAGCAAGCTCTGTGCCCCACAAAGCCTAAAAAAAACCCCCATAAATGAAGCACATGGATTTAGCATCCAAGGTCTCTTCCCAACTATGACCAACAGAAACCATCTGTAGCAGGAAGGAACTGCTCATTTACCATCCGAAATGTCAGTGAAACCCAGGAGAAAAGGAACCAAACACAGCAACTACCCAGGCCTCCTCCAGCCCCCTGCAATAATCAAATATAGCTAATTTGCACTGACTCCTTTTTGTGCCAACTCCAGGCATGGAACAAAAAAGATCACAAAGGAAAACCACCCCCAACCCTCCCCCCCCCTTTTTTTTCCTTTAAATCTGGGAGCCGAGGCTGACTAACCCCTTGGAGGAAAACATCCAGCCAGAAGGGCAGGAGCTTTAAAAACTTAATCCTTTCAGGCAAATGCAAAATGCTTGTGTTTCAGCTGGAGAATGAATCAGAGATGACTCCCAGCAATCCCTGATTTAATAACAGCGAGAGCTGGGGGGGG
>VZTO01006110.1:0-21605 GCA_013400615.1 Syrrhaptes paradoxus | reverse complement strand
CAACCAAACAAACAAACAGAAAAAAGGTGAATTAACATATGCAGTGAGGACAGGAGAGTTGCAGAATGCTGCTCTAACTGATGAATGCCAGAATGAGAAACCCAAAGAACTCTGACAGTGGGTCTCCCTGATAACGTATTAAAACCAGCAGTGACTGGTAGGCTGAGAACTTGCCTCCTGCTCACTGACCGAGGTCCTGCACAGAACGCTGATTTTTGCCTTGTGCCTCAGTAGGATGCCAAAGAGAAATCAACTCAGTGAGGAATCCCATCAGACACTGGACGTTTTCCATTTTTTGTGCTGATCAGGTGTTAGTGAATAGTGCAACAGCTCACTAATGGGCTAAATCTGTCAAAAGTGGAACACCATTGGCTGTGCCTCAGGTGGAGGAACAGCTTTTGTATGAATATTAAAAGGTGGCTTATTCTCCATTTTAATCTGGTTTCTAGTATGTTGGGCTTCTTCTCTGGCAATGAAATTCATCCTAGTCTGGCTCTGAATTCCCACTGCCAAACTTCCTTCTGGTATCTTCACAAACCATTCTTCATTTCCTTGTAGGATGCAAAAGCTTGTGAAACCATCAGCTGATAAGAAGTATGTGGATCTGACAGTATCGTTTGCTCCAGAGACTGATGGAGAGGAAGACCTGCCAGGGCCACCAGTGAGATATTACTTTGTTCAGGAGGACAATTGATGGTAGACATACAAAAGACACTCCAGGACCATTTGTTTTGAAAGGAGTGTGTGAATTTTCAGCTACTAAAGATGGTACTATATCTTTCTTTTTGGTGAAGCCTTAATTAAAACAAATGGCAAAAATCGGTGGCTTTGCACTGAAGACAAACTGGATTTGTGTTTCATCTGCTCCCGTTTTCTTCAAACCTGTTTGCTCAGAGGAGGATTGGTCACTCCATGGATGGAATGTCCTGTACAGTCCTTACCTTAAAGACAGGATTTGTATGAGCTTGTGGGGAGCTGAAGAAAGCACGAAGAATGGTGAACCTTATGAATTGTCCCCATGTGCAAATCGGGCACTGCTCAGAGGAGAGTGCAGAAATGGGGGAAACTGCCATTTTGTGCTACTCCTGGTGTAAGAACATCTCAAATCCATTTCATATGTTATTTTCTTCTCAAACAAGAATTTCAGGCTTGCCATCCACACATGATGGTTAATCCATCCAATAGGTTTAAACTCCCACTTAAAGCAGATGAGCAGCTTTATTGTGGTGTCGGTGCTTGATGCAGAACAGTCAGTCGTTCTGTGTGTCAGAGCAGCTAACTTACGCCAGTCTCAACCTGGAAACACAGGGAGGCAGGCCTTCGGTGAGAACTGTCACAGCTCCCCTGGAGTAAGAGAGCTGGAGTTGTGGATGGTATGCACTGAGACTGTTCTTCGGGGAATACTGCAATATGGGGAAAGTGGAACCCTCTCAGACAGCTGAGTTAACGTTGACAACAATAAAATTTATCTTCAAAAAAAGAGAAAATGTTTGGTGTGGTTGAGCCTTTTTGCCCTCACCAAATTAAATACACTGTAGTGAACGATGACTTTGAAAGGAGGAAAAGGCAAATGGCGCTGGATGTTTGTCACAGCAAACAGTTTCCTCAGCTGCTCCTTTCGGTACCACATCCTTCTAGCGAATGGTTATGCTGTACACCTGTCCAGCAGTCTGAGCTGCACTGAACATTGGGGTTTTTATCATCTTCAGTCAGTTACTACGATATCTAAGTATAAAGAATCTGCTTAATCAGAAAAAATTAAGGACTAGCGTTGCTAATGCAGAGGTGCATTACAGAAGTCAATAGGCTGCCTGAAATGAAAGGCCGTTTGATGTATCATTGTTGTTATAACTCCTTTGCAGGGGCATGGGTATGCTTTGTAAGATCCCCAGAGTTTACTGAAGGTTTGTGGCAGGGTTTTTTTCCTGTTTTAGTTTAGAAACACTGAGAATTGCAAATGTCATTCTCAGTGTCTCAGATGCCTCTTGTTCTGAAGCTCTACAAAAGCCAAGACATGGCAGTTGACTTGCGGTATCTTTTCAGACTAATGAATAATTCTTGTCTCTTATTTTTCTTCATTTTACAAAGGGGTATGGTGTATTCCATTTTCATTCCGCATGATCGTTTATTAAACTGAGTAGGGTTTCATGGCAAATGGAGAAAAGCCCATTCACCCAAGGAAACTGGCTTTTGCTGGCTGATCTTTGTTGCTTGTCAGTTTAATTTAACTGGCTTTGGAGGAGGAGAGAACCCAGCAACCCGTCTCAGGCCTAGCCCTGCTGCCTTATTTGCCTTTCTCAAAATGGCCTGAAGGTAAGGCGTATATTTCACATCAACACTAGGTAGTAAGAATTCAGCTTTTAATACAGTGCATACTAGGTAAGAATGGGAAATATACTGTGGAATCAACCTACTCCAGCTCATGTTGGATAGTGATTGCATAGTTCTTGCTGTTGCTGTGGGGACACAGGTTCAAATTCCCCCACAAAGGGTTCTGTTCTAACATCTCTATCGCTTAAAATTAAACTACTGTGTAGAAGCACCTGCGTAGAAGGGAGAAGTGCCATGAATGCGAGTTACACTGGCAAGGCCAAGTCATTCTGAGCTGTGCGAAGAGATGCCGTCTACCAGGCTAACACCTTCGCAATGCTAGGCTTATCCAGGGTAACTAGCCAGGGCTGCCGAGAGGCGTGACATCTGAAGGACTTAATTAATGCTATTATAGGAGCATAATTAAGGAGAGTACTGCTTTGGCCTTCTCAGAGAGAATGTGACACTTTCATACAGGTATGATGCTTTCTGGACCCTTGGAAAGAACGTGAGAAGAGTAACTTTGAATTTCTCAAGCGGTAATCAGTATCTTCTCAGACACAGCTGATATTAGCAGCCCAACATGTGGCTTTCCGAAAAGTTTCTTAAGTGTAGCACTATGATGTGCTCAGCCTTTTCAAAACAAAAGGCATTGTAGAAGAGCTGCAGGAGTAATCTTACCCTTAGGAAATCTCTGCAAAGGCCTTAAGGTAGGTTTTGTTCCTTGAATATTATACAACCCGTGTACAACAGCTGAATTTTGAACCTCTGAAAATAATACTTTGAAAGAAGAAGGGAAGGTGCCGCAGTCAGTTTGAGGTTCGCGTAGTTCAGTCAGAGCTTACGCTGGCATGGTGGTCAGGGTACTGCTGGGAGAGCTTTTTCTGTTCAAGGATGCGCTGGAACAGTCATTAACCGAAATCCTTTTCCTTCTCTAGCACTTCATGCATTCTTGTAAGTTGTTCTGGTAGTAATGACTCATCTGGTGGAACCGACAGCTGAAGATGAACAACGATATTGAAAAGAAAATGAAAGAGTGGACAAATGTTGTGAGCAATTGTTTCTAAACATCATTAAAGAGCAAGTATGTATTTTGTAGACATCTTATGCAAAAAAAGTTCAGTAAGTATTTTTTTTTTATAGGGAAAAAGATATACAGCAGGCCAGCAGGACTAGGGCACCTAGCTCTACTTCTACCCTGAGAAGCAGAGCTAATTTGGGACACTGAACTGGGAAAGACAACTTCTGTAAAGCAGAAAGTCTGTTCTAGTTTTCAGTTTCCTTACCTGTTTTGTGTTTGACTTTTTTTTTGGGGGGGGGTGGGGGGGGAGGAGGGACGTGTTTAAAACAGATTTTCACAAAAAAGGAGAAAAAAAACCGTGTGAAGTCTGCTAGGGTGAGCAGCATTCCCTAGTGTCCTGCGGGTGATCCTTGCTCCTTACTCTTCTAGCTCCAAGCTATAGTTTTTTTGGTGGTTTCTGTCAAATTACTAGTGTAAAATTCCTACAGCATTCAACCTCTGGACACCAGCCTCTGGGCACTGCAGTGTTTCGTTAAGGTAAATGTCCTCGTTAAACTATCTGTCCCTGGCATGTTAATGAAGGCTGTGAATACTTGCTGTGGTACAGGGCTGGCTGTCATGGGAAATTTTTAAACAGCACCTTATAAACTAGGTTTTCTGCTCTATGGAAATGTAGCAATCGTGGTTGCCCTGGAGCACTTGTTGTTTTGCAGCCATGAAAACATTTTTCTCTTGGGTGTCTGGTCTCTTGTAAGTGATGATGCACCTCATCAGTCCCACGTAAGTCTCTACAGACTGTGTGTTATTGCTCTGCTCTGTACGTTTTAGTTATGCCATTACGGTAGTCACTGAAGTTCAGAAGGAGGGATTCTTCAGGGGGTAAAGAAAGCTTTTACATAACAGGATATAAATGAAGAAATGTAACAGGGAGCTTTATTGAACTTGGAGGTGTTCTCCTGCTAGATACAATGACGCAATGTGTTGAATAATTCCCAGTGCTGCTGAATAATTAATAGCAAGATGATTAGTCTGCTTTTTGTTTCTTGGAGTTCCATTTTCTGTGGTACCTGATTGTTCCTGTGTTTGTGAACCACCATGCTATTTCGGTCTTTTTATTAATCTACCTTTAGCACTGTGTAACTCTTATTTTCTGTACTTTGTGCTTCTGCATCTACAGAGATGCGAGTGTAGGTAAGGTAAAAATTACTTTGTAACCCAAAGTACAGGGTTTGTCATTATCAAGTGCTAAAAAAGGGCATCAGCTTGATTAGGGACATGCTCTGAATGTATATGCTGTTGTATCACAGACAAGCACGTAGGCTTTTGCAGATTTTCATCTTAAATAGTTACCCTGGGTCAAAAACCCTTCTTATTTTCCAGTTAGCCTGCATGTGTTAAAACATCAGCCCTTACTATCTTGAATAAAAAGATGTAGAGAAGCTCACACATACTTCAGGTGGTGTATCACTGAAGACTTCAGGATGGATGCTGTTCTCCAGGAAAGAGAGGATGTGTCAGAGCAATATAACCATAACTTTGCTCTTGCTATTAAAAATGTTGTGTTAGCTTTTCACAACGGTGCTAGCTATGAAATCAGTCAAACTCAATCCTCATTTCAGTAGGTCATAGTAAATTAAAATGGCATCCTGGAGATACTGATGGCTACCTTACATCACTTATTTTACTCTCCCCCTCCCCAGGTAACAGGAACAGAAATAACTGGATGTCATTACTTCAGTGCAGCTATTTGTGTTGGCCGGTGCTGAGAAACATCTCCCCCCCGAGACCTGCAGCTCCTGGCAATACATTTTTGAAGAAACAGTTAAACACATCCACTTCTCGGGACTGACAGGTAACCTTGGAGGTACAAAGGCAGACTGGTGATCCTCTGCCTCTCCTGGAAGATTTGCCGGGGCTGGCTGAGGAGTTGCCTCGGGCTGTTCCCTAACGCCTCTCAGCATCCTTTGGATATCTCGGCAGGATAGCTGGGTATCCTCTGTTGCTGTGCTATTTTAATTTTTATTCTTTTTTTATCCCACTCCTGTTGTTTTTGGTCTGCTCCGTATCAGCCTCTGCCAGAGGAGAACTCGCCGCGGTGAGAGGTGGGGAGAACGCAGCACCTCAAAGAGGAAGTCTCCAGACTGGCTTTGAGGTCAGCACGGTGTATGATTGTGGGAGGCTGAGTGGATTCAAAGGATCTTTTCCAGTAAGGGTGCTTCTCTGTTTGCTCAAGGGAAGACATTCCAATGTTTTTGGTACAAAATCTCATCGTTACTGTGGTGGGTGTCACCTGCAGGCCATGGCGGAAAGGCCAGCTTTTTATGGCACATGGCACCGGACAGCTCAGCTGCCTCTGAAATGATGTTTACGTTTTTAATTGGGAATGTGGATTAACTGTGAGACCATCAAAGCTGAACTTTCCTGTGGCAATGGGTTAGGGGGATTAGTAATACTGGAAATAAACCTCCTTGGGGTTGTTTATAGCTGCCAAGGACAAATCAACTTTGCAATGTGCATGTGGGAAGCCTTTCCCTGTGAGAGAGCTCCTATTCCAAAGCCCTTACAGAAATTGTAAGGGAGATGACGTCCAGGAGTGGAGTGCTGGCCTGGGTGAAGCTCCCATCAGTTCCACACAGCCATGATTGTGGCCTTTCCTGTGGCAGGTAGCAAGACCAGGGCTGACAAGACTCGCAGTTCGGATGCTCGTGGCCAGCGTGTGGTGAAAGCAGCGCTTTAAGGCGTTTTTCTGGGCTGTCTTGCGTTCTCGAGCAGTTGTTTTAGCTCCGGGTTGAGTTATTGGGTAATGTTTAAAGCAAACATTGCGACCGTAGGTGTTTTGTAGCGGCTGGAGACCCGAGGATTTCACCCGCCCGGTCTCCTCAGGGAGGGACGCGCCCCTGAGGCGGGGAGGGGGCGGGAGCAGCTGCTGAGTTCTGCGCAGGCGCCACAACGGCCCCGCGGCCCTCGCAGGCGCGCGGCGGGCCGCCGACCAATGGGGTGGAGGGGGCGTGGCCGCCGCACTGCCCGTCAGCCGTGCGCCCGCGCGGCGGGAAGGCGCCGGAGGTTTGAAGCGGCGCGGGGGGGGCAGGGCGGAGCGCAGCGCGGGGGTGACGGCCTGGCCGGGTCCCGCGGCCCCGGGGTGTCTTCGTCCTCGTCGTGGCCCCGGGGTATCTTCGTCCTCGTCGTGGCCCCGGGGTATCTTCGTCCTCGTCGTGGCGGCCCGGGATGGCGGAGGCGTTGGTGAGAGAGCGCGGGGGAAGCGGCGGGAGGTGTGTTGGGGGTGGCGGCCTCTCCCTTCTGTGACAGCCGGGGCGCCGCGCTCTCCTCACAGCGCTCCTGAGGGGCGGCGGCCAGGCCCGGCCCGCCTTCCGCCCCGGCCCCGCGGCGGGGCTCTGGCGGGGCCCTCGCTGCCTCTGAGGAAAACAGGAGCGCTGGTAGTGCTCTGCCCTTCCCCTCGAGCCCCGTTGTCGGCACAAACGCCGCCTGCGCTGAGAGCCGGCCTGTGGGGAGCCTCGTGTCCCTGAGGCCGCCTGTGGGTCGTCTCTGGAGATCTTCCTGTCGCGGGTGAGCGTGTGAACGCCCCCGCCTCTGGTCTAGACACTCTAGAGACGTGTTCATCTCCCTCCTGCCGGCCTGGGTCGGAGATCTGTGGCGAGCTTAAAATTTAAAAGCTCTTGCTGTGTAGCGAGGTACGAACATAGCAATAAATAAACTGTTTAAAGCTCTTCTAGAGGCATCACGAGGATCTTTCATTTTCTTACATGGATGGTGGTTTGCCGGTTGGTTGTGCTGCATTTAAACTGTAAAGAAGTTTAAGCCCGAGTGGTTGGTTGGCTGTGGCGTCCGGTTCTGCACTCTTCCTGAAGTGGTGACTTTCTGTCAGGCTTTTTGCTGCGTGACACAGAGTTTCTTCCTGACATTTTAAGCTGATGTTGAAGCTTTTCAGTGGAATAAATCCTTACATGGTTTAGGTTATTTTTACTGCTAGAAGTAATATCCAAAGGGGAATCACAAAGGAGTGCAAAGAAATGTCAGTGTGGCAAACTTGGGAAAACTGTGCTGGATCTGTGTATGTGTAAGGACTAGGTAATCTCCATATTGCACATACACTCTATTCCCGTTTACACAAATGAAGAAGAGGTCCTTGTTGTTCTTCAGTTAAGCATTTATGATTTTTTTTTTGTAAACATTTCTTTGTCACTTTGGTGAAAAGCTGCACTCTGCTTAGCTTTCTGCTTTTTCTTGACTTGCCCTTTCTGCCTGTTTTCATCCTGTATGGTCTTTGCCTGTTCCCTGCTCAGCAGGCTTCATTTCATTTGTTGATACAGAGACTAATGCTGGTAATGGGAATATATGGTAATATACTGTCATTTGAATTGTATCTGCTCTAGTTGTAATAGATGACTGGAGTTGTGCTGGTATTCGGATGACTGAAATGATACTTGAGGTTCAAGTTTATGAACAAGTACTGGGAGTTAATCAAGACTCTAGTTTTACCATGGAGCAGCTGATGTGCTCTCACTGCCTGCCAGCATGCTCTTGCCTGTGATAAACACGGCATAAGAATCTCTTTGTGAGCAGCTCTCACAGAGCAAGGGATGTTGTAAGGTTATGTCCTGGCTTGCTTTGTGGCAGTTCATTCCTTTTCCTTACTTAAAAGAGTGTTTCTGTAGTCATTGCAGTGTTGTTACATAATTTCCGTCACATACGTCTCCTGTAAGCGNTTAAAAGAGTGTTTCTGTAGTCATCGCAGTGTTGTTACATAATTCTTTTAGATTCTCTGCGATTTCCGTCACATACGCCTCCTGTAAGCATCTCTGACTTTAAATGCAGCAGATGCTTGATGGTTCTTGAGGAAAGTTGAATTTCTAGCGGTTGTTACAGAGGTTCTAAGAAAAACAGGGCTGTAATAGTAACTCCCACTAGTTTCAGATGGATTGAGAATCCTCAAGACTTGCTTACGTGGGAAACAGGAGGTTGGTTGCTTATGTGTTTGGCTATCCGAGTGTCAACGTGCTTAGTAAAAACTGATTCTTATTTCTTCACAGAATTTTTTTAAAAAAGACTACAGAACAAGATTCTGCCATGGAGGACGGTAATTTACATTTAAAATTATTTTCTTAGATACAATTGGAAAAATTGTGTTGATTTTTGTCTGAGAGTTTAATGTAGAAGTTATTGAGTGTATGCTATTAAACTGATCGTATGATGTCTCCCAGACTTCTTGTGTTTCTTAGTGGTGGGAGGAGCAAATTTTGTGAGCTTACCAAATTACCTGTTTTTAAAGGCATATAATAATTGTTATGGGAGAAATGCTCCATAGGTTTTCTCTTGTTAGTTTGTTTTTTTGATCAACATGGTCCAGGTAGGAGATCATTTCTGCCATTTTCATTTGTCCTGGGGAGGTCTGAAACAGAAATCCAAGGAGCATTTGCTTACAAATTTGATACCTCAAGCTAATCCTGCTGCTGAATCTTTTCTAGATGCACAGAGTAACTGTGGATAGGTGGTAGAAAGAAAAGCAGCAGGTATGAAGGGGTAGATGTGCAACCTACACATTTCATTTTTGGCTCTGCTGAGACTGGATCACTGTGCAGGCAACATTACTTGAGGATTGATTTTTTTTTTTTTTTAATAATTTATTATTTCAAGTGAGAATCTCTCTTCATCCCAAAGCTCTTTTACAACCTGTGGGTTGCTGCAGTAGTTGTATGCTTTCTTTTATGTAGAGATAGTTCTTCATTCTCATCATGTTTTGTGACAGTGGGGCTTTTTTGTCCTGGAAACATTATTTAGACAAGCATATTTGTAGATATCTGTGCATGGAAATGGTAGGTCGAGTATATTAAAGTATGATCCTAAGTAGTAAGAACTTTAATGCTTTTATACTGCTGAGATAGGAACATTTATTACTTTTGATTAAAAATGCAATTTTTTCCTCTTCTTTCTAGAAAGAAGATTGATATACGGCCAGGTCAAAACGTGCTGAAATTCATACAGGATTGTTTTGAAGGTAAGCTTTTGTTTGATGTGTTGCTTAATTTGCTGGTTAAATTAAAAAAATAAATTATTTCTTGTATTATATTCAGTGGTAAATAGACAGACTTTATTTTTTATCCATTTTATTTCTTTCTCACAGTTTTTAAATGTATCCCCTTCCCAGCCCTTTAAAACTGTCTTAGCTTTCTTACAGAGGTAATATTTTTCCTGAGTAGTAGTTTCTTTCTTGTGTGGATTTGCGTGAGCTTAACAAGCCTTAATTGTTAAGATAATTGAAATCTGGACACTTCCATGAATCCCTTATTTAGAGTTTTTTCTTTATAGATTGTGACGATGATCTTACAATAAACTCTCCAAGTGCAACCTGTTGCTCCACTCCTATTGTGAGAAATGAGAAGGGGACTTCAATACAGAGCCAGAAGGTGAGTTAGTTACCGCAGTGTCACAGTGCAGCGTTCAGTCCAGTTTCAGTTGGGTACGAAGTTTAATTCTGTAGGATGTTGAATGAACAGCTTCTGTATGTCACATCTATTAGGGTATGGGCTGTAATTTAACCTTCTGTAATAGCTGTTGGTAATGGTTTTTTCTTAGCTTGTTGTGGTCTGATAGGGAATATTCCCTAATGAGATTTATTTAATAGCTTATTTTCTTGGCTTTTTGCTAGTGAAAGCTTTTTCAGCTTTTTGTCCAGGATAGTTGAGTTTCTCATGGTCTCAGGTTGAAGCATGCTGCTTTATAACTGGTGGTGGCTGTGGCTGTCTCGGGCCCCACTGGGATTGGTTTCTGTATAGACACAGTTCTCAGCTAGCAGAGGGACAGTAAAACTGAAGGATGATTCCAGTATAAACACAGCTTGTCAACTCCCCGTAAACAGTTGTTATTTGTAAAATGACTTTGTTGAATAGTGGAAACAAGTTGAAAGACTTCTAGTGCATTTTCTGAGAGAATGATGCAGATAGTCTAGTTTGTATATTTAGTTTTAATATTTTTATTCTACTGTTTTTTGTGAAAGCAGGGTATTCTATGAGAACAGGCATCCTTTCAAATGGTGCTTGTTTACTTTAGTCTGATGTTTGAATACTGTATAATCTTGAATTATTGCAAAACCTCAGTCTGACTTAATAAAGGTGAATTGTTTAAATTAATTCATTCTAATGAAAAGAATAAATAGCTTGCTTGTAGACTAGCAGGAAGTCTGTTCAATTGATTTTTACTGCACAGTGTACCTGTTTGAAATTTACAGTTCTAGAAAGTCTTATGTGATAGAAAATTGAAGTATTTAGTTAAAATAGAACTGTGCTTCAAATAAGTAAGAATTAAGGAAGGAAATTATGTTGTGCTCTGTAGAAATTTATATTCTTATCAAAATATTGTTGCTTTGTCAAATATTTTACTCTGTCTCATTATTCTTTATTGACTATGACAGCCAAATGTAGGATTAACTAACTCTGTGAACAGAGCCGGTAATTCTGTAGAGTCCGTTCCGGCACCATCACCAGTAAAAGCAGTCAGCAGCAGAGGTTGGTAGCACTATTATTGAATGAAGTTTTTTGGGGTGACTATTTCTTGGGATTTTGTAAGGTTTTGAGTATTTAAAACTCTTCAATACGTATGGCAGGATGGTCACATGAATCACCCTCGAAGCCTGCAATACCTGATGACGTAGCCAATTCTGAAAAAACAGAGTCTCCTGCATCTGAAAGAGGAGTAAATAAGGTCTTCAAAGACGTTCAAGTACTACATGAAAGTCCTGCCAAGTTTTCGGACCCTGAGGATGATCCTGGGTCTGTTGGATCACCTATTCTTTTGGAGGAAGCGCAATGTTCTCCTGTGCATATGTAAGTAGCCCTGAATGTGGTGATCCCGTTTCCCCCTCCTCACCCCTCTGTAGGGTAAATTAACGTGGTGGTTTTAATCAGTTATGAGTTTGGATTGTGAACTCATAACAAATAGTTCCAAGCTTTTTAGAAAATTTCTGTGTCTGGGTTTAGAAAGGGCAGCATTGTTTTTTATGAAATATTCTGGTGATAAGGGTTAATTCCCAGAAGTATAGTACCCCAGTGCAGGAAGCCTGTCAGGATAGATTTGAATTCCTTTTTTGCAGGAAAGTGCCCCAAATCATCAGCTTCTCAGACGGTATAGACTTTTTCAGTGAATCCTGTTGACAATGCTGAACTTAAAAGTTAACAAAAAATTTGCTAAAGCAGAGGTGAACAGTCATTGTGCCTCTCGCTGTGAATATGCAAAGTAGAACAACTTTAGTTGTGGTTATTATCTCCTTTTTGGAAAGTTTGAAGCCCAGCTGCAATCATGGCCAGTGGTCCCAGCCACCGTTTGCTTTCCTGGAGGACTGAATCTCCAGGGCAAGTTGTAGAGGAGGACCGACACTGGTCCCATAGACACATGATGGAGTGAGATTGGGATGAGAGTGTACCTGGGGTCTGAGAAAACCTCACAATTCCTGAAGAGCATTGTCGTAAAATTAGGAATTTGTGCAGCCTGCACTTTGATCAAGAGTCACAAGCTGACCCCATGTTACCTTACTGATTTGGACACTTGCTGCTGTGCTGGGAAGTGGTACTGCTGACCTGTGTTCCAGCAAATTACCCAATGGAAGCTCCTTCGTAACAAGTCAGACACTGTCAGCAGGAGAAAATGAGAGCATCTGTCCATCCAGACAATTCTGTCATGTGCACCCAGGATTTATAGCATCATGTGTGAATGCTTTCTCATACGTAGGATACATCTTGATGACCAAAATACTTCTGCTACAGTGGAGAGGCACGTGGAAGTTGGAAATTCGGAAGGACCTCAAGCTGTGGGAGATGGGCAGGTTGTTCCTGTGCAAGGAACAGAACGTAGCGCTATGTCTTCTGTACGGAAGGAGAAGTCGGCTTTCTCTTCGGCCACCTTAGCAGCTGTAGCAACAGGAACGCTTGGAAAAAGGTTTGGTTTGAGGCTTAATATGGCACGTAATTTGCTAGTAAAATAACCTCGTCCTGAGTACTGGAGCAACGTCCTTTTATCTGGAAACATGGTCTGGGGTAATGTTTTGGGATGGTCTGTCATTACTTGAGAAAAGGGTTTGAATAGTTGTTTGAAGGTTTTGTGCTGTTGGGATGTAACTGCTGTTGCTTTTTGTTTGCCAGTAAAACTAGCATGGAGCTGTTGAATAGTATTTCAGATTGAGACTGAGGTGTTTTGATGGATAGGTTGGAGGATTCAGGAAAACCTTATGTGATTCTGAAGTTAGCAGCAATCAGTCTTTTTTGGAGCTAATCTGGATCTGACCGGTTAGACAGAAAGTTGACTGTCGAGCATCTGAGAAATAGTGATGTACTAAGATGAGGCCAAAGCAAGGGGAAGCAGGCTTTGTGCCCTTTTGGGAAGATAAAGATGAATAAATGATGGACTTGATAATCATTCTTCTGAGGAATGTCTTGTAGCATGTTCAGGTTTTCTAGAGTCACCACTGGATTTGCAAGATTGAAGTTCCTTTTTTTTTTTTTTCCTCAGAAATGATTTGAATACTTTGTCCCTCCTTTCTTTAGGTATTCAGCCTCAATATCACCACCATCACCTCCTCCTGTGACAGATCAAGATATAGAAATGGAGAAGGAATGTGATTTTGTAATTGATGAATCATATGGTGAATCTTTTAATTCTTGGTTTACAATACCCCGGAAGAACAAAAAGTCAAAAAAAGATGCCTCCGCAACTCCTGTTTTGAAATCTCAGTCCCCTCAAAAGGAGAAGACAGAGAGTAAGAAATGCAAGAACACGAGAGTACAGGTTGAAGCACTTAGTAAACAGAAAATGTGTCATTTGGATGTCCAAGTACATGACTCCAAAGGAACATCGGGATTTGATCCAGTCTCCTCTAACAGTAAAGGAAAGGTCCTGAAGTCTCAAAGGCAAAGCAGTACTCGTGTGGGTAAGTTATTAAACAGGTCTTCAGACTTCTTCTAGGTTGTATACGTGGATTTTTTTGGTGATGCTTTATTGGGAACTGAGGATAACGTAGATGAGAGATGTTAATGAATTCCTAACTGACGTTTCCGTTGCACAGTTTGGTTTGGGTGTGTATAAGGCAGGGAGACTGGCTGTCTTCACCCTTCCCCTCACTCCCAAGCCCCTTCTGTTAGGATGTTAAAAATTAACAGTGTTTCTTTTCTTATGAGTAGACAAATAAGGTAGGTACCCACAAGCTTTTGCTCCTCTCTCCAGTGAAAGGGAGTGTAAGATACGTGGTTTGAACTGGAGGGGATCAGTTTTTAGGAATTATTTGAGAAGGGTTTTGTAGCAGGAAGCACTGAGAACTGGAAAGCAGATTGAATGTAACATTTCTGCTTTTTTTTTTAGCTAGGAAATACTGGAAGTATACCAAAAGTTCTGTTTTGAATTTTTCATACACTATAGTTTAGAGAAAGCCTTCTTTTAACTCTTAGGGAAAAATCTGCTTTTGTGATACTTTTATGATACTCATGTTTATTTTTTTTTGCATTCAGATGTCAACATATTCCTTCAAGTTTAATGGGTAAAATATATTAACGTCCAAGCATTTTGTGTGTTGATAGGAAAGACTAAAATGGATGCACTTAGGCAAGGCTCTGCAAAGCAGAAAAGAGACACGTCCAGGAAACCAGAAGCCGAAGAACTGATGTTGTCATGGCCTGGATTGGAAACAAATGCATCTGATGCAGAACAATGTGAACGAAGGTTGATGCCAAGTGAGGATTCGCCTATGCCCTCACCTAGGCATCAGCAAGAGCGGACTGTGTCTCTGAAAAAGAATCTCAAGTCTTCAAAGCATCTGCAGTCAGCTTCAAAAGCTTCTCAGCATTTAGTTCCCAAGAAACAAACTTCTAAGCAGAAACTTTCAAAAGATACAGTAGCTAAGAGACTGGCAGAAAGTCCAAGGAAGAAGAGTAAAAAATCTGTCACAAAAGGTAGTAATAAAAAGCCTCAGTTACAAAGAGAGGAGAGTTCTGACAGTGAAACTGGTGAAGAGGTGTTTGAAAGAGAGCCTGTACAATTGGATGAAGTGTTTACTTCCCCCTTGCGTCGGAAATCAGAGACTTCTGTGGTTCAGAAGTTGGATAAGTCTGTAAAACATAAAAATTTATTGCCTACATTGGAGTCACTTGGTGGTGCAAATAGCGCGACTCCTGTAAAAGCACTACAGCATCTCCCAGGCAGCGTGCAGAGATCTGAAAGGAAACGATCAGCTAAGTCTTCAGGGAAGATAAGCAAAAAGGTTAATCACAGAATCAGTGACAGCATTTGCTCAAACTCTGAGGACACCTCAGACACTGAAAATCCAATGGATTGTAACAGCTCTTCTGTACAGCACGGGGCGAGGAAAAAACAGAAGCTATCAGATGTGGAAATAAAAAGTAACAAAAGAAAACATAATGTGCAAGCTGCGCTACAGTAAGCTTTTTATGTAATGCTTTGTGAGTGTGGTATATCTTGGTAGATAATTCAACATATTTTGTTAACTTTTAAGAAGTAGTGATGCAGTTCGAGTATGTCACGGTTTGAGGCTGGTTGAACAGGTAATAGAGAAGCTAAGTGGTGTAATCAACATCCTGTTCTCAGAGGTGGGTGCCAAACCTAGTGTCTGCTGCTCCATGAGGAAACTTGTGCCAGAATGTTAGTGTTCTTTTGAGGCCTGAGTAGCAGATCCAATTTAAAACCAAACTAAAAAACCCCCACACATGCACACACCCCCACTCCCTGTAGAATAATGTCACTGTTAGGGTTGTTACTTTGTTTATAAATAGTAAAGTCTTTTTCTTCAGCTACATTTATTATTTGTGGAAGGAATTTTAGTAATGATTGGTAAACTAAGGAGGAAGTTTCTTTAACTAGTCTGAATTTTTAATCACTTTTGTGTTGCTTTTTATTTTTTTAAAAATTTCTTTCATATGGTTCTGTTCAGTATGGAAAATTGACCTATGTTCCTTTCAGTAAGTTAAATTGACTTAACAGTAAATGTAGTAATAATAATTGTTTCTCTTCTAGAGATCCCTTTGCAGCTGAGAAGGCTAAGAGTTGTGAAAGGTAATTTCCTGAGTTGCCTGCATTTAATTCCACTTTAGCTCCACTCAGAACAGCTATTTGGTGTTTCCACTGTTATGTGTTCTACTAGCAAAGGATTAGTAGAAAAGAGATCGTGATTCATGCCTGAGGCATTTAAAATACCATGCTAATACAGTTAATAAACAAATAAAATTCTTCTTCCTGTCATAAGGGGTCACAGTAAGTTTCTTGCCTTTTGTGATTTTTTCCTTTGAGGCTTGCTTCTGTATTAGCATGTGATTTTTTGAACAGAAACACCAGTGCTTCTAGAACTAGATTGAACAATGTTTCTTTAAAGTGCTTGTATAATCATAGTCTATGGAAAATGGTTTGAAAGGTAATGCTACAGAGGAGGGGAGAAAGTCTTCTTTCTTCTGGAAGGGAGGAAAAAGAAAAAAAAGTGACAAGACGTTCAGGAAATCTCTTGAGAGAGACGATGTGAACACTAGTTTGTCTGCCTGATGACCGAGTAGAGGAGCAATTGATGGATGTCTGACCTGGGATTTTTTTACCAGCAGTCATTTGCTTCAGTGTTGAAGTGTTACAGACAGAGGTTTAGAAAGAAAAAAAAAACACCACACCAAACAGCATGATCTGAAAAAAGCTTAAAGTTGCTATTCCTAGTGCTGCTGTAATGTTCCTTTCATATTTAGCATATTCAAGCAGAATTTTTTGTGTTTTGTTTTTTTCTTGAAGTGGACCTGTTCTAGAATCTTGTGATAAATTTACTTCCGGACGTAGGTCTTCAAAAATATCTTCAGGTAATGTTTAAAGTTGGTCTTTTCTTGCATTTTATGTGTAAGTGTCATAATAACTGTAATCGAAGGTGGAGTAGTTTCTGTTGCATTCTGCTTGTCCAGAATAAGCAATGCAGGTTGGCTTGGCTGTGGTCACGTTTCTGCCCACGTCCGTGATACAGTGTGCCAGCTTTACATCGTGTTAGCTTTAGAAGGACAAGCACAATACGGTTTGGCATCAAGCCTACCAGGATAAAGTTATCCTTCCAAATACTTTGAACAAATTTAAAAACAGTTGCGTGTTGTGCCATGTACTGTATTCGATTACTTCAGGCCCCCCTAGACCAAAATTTAGGCCTGTTCACCTGAAAATATTTTGTTACCTTTTAAGTTTCCCTACACAAGTTGCACTTATTGTTGTGATGAATATGAGCCCCAGGGGTAGAAAGTCTTTTTGTTAGTGTTTTAGGGCCAGTTGTGTAAGTTATTGGTTCATGCAGTGCTTTCTTCAGAGCCCTAGCTTTGTGTGTGTTCTGATAATAAGTTTGTTCTAAAATGAAGTTTTGGGTGGTGTGAAGCTGAATGACCTCACACTTCAATCGATAAAATTATATGTGTAGCTACACTCTGCCAGTGTTTCTTTTTGCAGAGGGATGGGTCTGAGGAATACTCAATGTATAGTTTTCGTGTAATTTTCAAGTTTATGCTGTTTGAAATCAAATTACATATACTGTTGATCTACATGGGGTTTCATATATGTTTAGAGAAAAAAGGGTTAGTGGGAGCACTGACACTGGGACTTCTGCTTGGATCACCTTTAGTTGCTTCTAGTGGGTATACTGGAGAGAAGTCAGGAATAGTAAATGCCCGTTGTGGTTGTTTAAATGTATTTTCAGATAATTCTGAAGACTGGAGTTATATGAAAGAGCTGTTGTTAAACAAGATAGCAAAGCATAAAATAGGTAAGATTATTTTAAAATATCTTAATGTAAGTGAATCACAGAATCTCTGTGGTTCTGTGGATAGAATGGAACAGTGGGCATACAGTGGATTGTACTCCCACAGTAGTCTGTTTTAATTTTTTGATTCCCTTTATTATTATTATTTTATGTTCAGAACTGTAGTTGTCTACCTTCAAAAAACTATTTCAGCAAGTTTGGTTGTTTGTTTGGGTTTTTAAATAATTTAAATATTCTTGACTAATTTGCTCAACTCTTAAGGAGCTTTTTTTCTTTCATACAAACACTAAAATATAGAATCTCACTGTATTCGTATATGGCAGTTTAGAAAATGGAAATAGAGACTATACAATAGGTAAGTCTGAAGATTTCTATCTGAGAAGCCTTGGAAATGTGGGCAGTTTCTGTTGGCGGAAGTGCTGTTCGTCTGGGCCTTGGAGGTGGACGGAAGAATCTGGAAGAGGAAGAACTGCTGTGGCCTCTCTTGCTGTCCTCTTGCCATGACCGAGGCAGTGCCTGTTCACTGCTGCTGAAGGAATCCCGCAGATTTAAGCAGGCTTCTTAGGCTTTGGTTGAGAGCTTTGTCTTCACAGTTGTAGCATGTTTGCTGCTCCTTGTACTTGAGCCCTTAATGTCTGTATCTCAGTGATTCATTAAGATATATAGAAAGAAATCTAATGTAAAGTCAGCATGGAGACTGTTTAGGAAAAAGGAGAGTGACATGCTCGTGTATGCAAAAGAAGGCTTTTGGCAATAGTTGGTTCCCTTTTCCTGTTGTGATAGCACTGTGGCATAAATATCAGCTGGGAAGTGCTCACACCCTGATACAGAACAACAGGAAAGAATCTTGAATGTTTTCCCTTTCTCAATTTTCTTTCCATACTTAATGTGAATTATTTCGTCTCTTAAATTAGTAATGCCTTCCAACTCACCTAATGTTCGTCGGACAAAAAGGATACGACTGAGACCTCTGGAATATTGGCGAGGCGAGCGTGTAAACTATACCATGAAGCCTTCAGGTATTAGTTCCAAAATACCTATTTGCTTTCTCCTGATAGGGCAGTAAAGGGAAATCTGTGGGTTAAGCTTGTGCCATGAAAGCTTTGAGATGTTTACTGTTGTTTTTTAAAAAATAGGTTACTTACGGTCTCCAGCTATTTAGTTGTCTTTCCGTGCAGCCTTCTTCCTCTCTTGCTTCTCCTGTTTCAGATAGAGGTAGTGTCAGCAGAGCACGTTATGTACCCTTTCCTTAACTGTTCAGGGAAGAACCGAATGGTTTCTCTGTACTGGTAGGTTTATTACATCAGAGATTCTATATGATACCAGGAAAAAAGAAAACTTACTGCATCGTTCATAGGATCATTCCTCTCTGTGCAGAGATTGCTCTCCAGAGCAGATCCTATAATATTTTATCCAATTGCAGTGTTAAATGGGCTAAGTGATAGAACTCATTTTCTTCTCAGGGATTTTTTTCTGTCAGTGCAGCCTAATTTGGTCCTTTCCTAATTAATTAGTGTGCTTGAAAATAGTATTTCTTTGTGTGTCTGAAATGGATATTTTGCCTTAAAACTTGACTTGTGTGCCATGTTTTTTTAAAGTGTTCTTTGACTGAAATACGATCAGATTATTTTCAAAAAGTTTTGGGTTGTATTGCACTCCAAAATACTTGATGTTGAAAAGCTTTTTGCTGCTTTTTTTTTTTTTTTTTTTATGGCTTTCTAAAGCTATCTGAAAAGTTCAGCATCAAGGAAATATATTCTCAGTTGAATGCTTGTAGGTTGTGCAAACCTGCTTTCTTATACAATAGTTATTAAGTGGCTTAGTGAACTTTGTTGAACATCCTTTTGTTTCAGGAGCGCTTGTGATTAGTGGAATAGTGAGTCCAGAAGCAGAACATCACAGGAAGATTGCCCGGAGGAAAGGTGCTCACAAGCAGAAGAAACATGAAACAAGTATNCAAAACGCCAAAACCCAGTAATAAATACTCCATTGCTGTAAGATGTTGTTTTTTCTCCTGTAACAACTGAATTCTCTCTCTGGATGAAGGTAGGTTTATAATGAAATGTGCTAATGTGATCTGATGGGGAGAAACCTGTTCTCACTGCATGTATAGCAATGCTGTATGATCTTCTTGTGAAAACTTTTAACTTCTCAGTGTTGGAAAGAAAAAGATACAGGACATATCTAGAAGTGTTGTGGTGCTTTTAAAGCAGGGGCTAAAGAACAGAAGCTGTACTTCTGTCCTTGATCAGCTTGTTGATTAGTGATGCTAATGTGTTCAGTTTCATAATGCACAGTTAAGGTATAAATATTTTTGGTCATTTTACTGATACCTGTAACATAACATCTGAAAAGGCAGGGTATGGTGTCAACAGAGTTTTAAACTATTGTGGGCCAAGTACAAAAACATAACCAGGGAGGTGAAGAGAGAGCTTTAAGAGCAGTGCACAAAATGGATACAAGTGGGCAGTAAATCTGTGTTTAAGCACCCAGAAACAGGCTTTGCTAGAGCCTCCAGATTAATCAGTATGTAGGTAGTGCTCAGACTTTTGGTACGGTCAAAGTCCAAAAGCCAAATTATTTTTTCTGTGTTCTGTGTGGAAGATGTTTTGGTGCTAAAGAACCTTTCTTTCTGGGGACTCTCTAGAGCTTTTGTCTGAAACATTTCTAGATGAAGTTATTGAACAAATAAAACAAACAGTGACAAATATGAAAAATGCCGTATGGTCCTGACGCAGCTCTAAGAGAAATCAGGGCTGAAACGATCATTAGAGAAATAACGAAGAAAAGAGTGAATGTTGGTACAAATTTCTGATGCTCTGGGGTGTTGCATGTAAATTTGACTCCTTACCTCAAAAAGGAAGTAGTGAGATTAGATAAGGTTCAGAGAAGGTTTGTCAAAAGCATGGAAGGACTTCTGTACGAGAAGCGACTACTGTGGAGGTGTGAGACCTAGAAAACCACCGGTGGCATGGTGAAGGGGAGTAGAAATAAATTGTCATTTGTTTGGTTGGGTAATAAAGCGTATGAGCTGCATGTTGGAGGTGGAGAGTATTCCATGGGAGTGCCGTTACTCTATTGTAGTGTTTTTGGGGGGTAGAAGGTGGTATCTGTGTTTGGCAGACAGCGTCCTGGTCCAGGTCAACCTTTGATCTAAGCACAGTTTATGTTTTGATAGATCTAGTTTGTAGTCCGTGTACACCTGAGCTGGCAGGGGCTGTTCATACCGTATCTTACAAGAATTACTGGCTGCTTCAGGTGCATTTGAACTGCCTTCCAGAAGTGACGGGTTTCCTCTTGAGCAAGCACTCATCCTGAGAGAGAATCTTTGGCTAGCATCACTGAGTTTTAAGTGATGCGTACAAGGACTGATTAGAATTTCTAGGACAAATTCCTGAATTTTATTGATACAATAAAAATTCTCTGATTATAGAGTTGCACCTGTTGCTGCTGCTTTTTATAGATGGATGGTTATGCCGGAATAAAGCCATTTCAAACACAGTAACTTTCTTCTTACCCCTGACTGTCTTGGCACAAGCATATTTAAGCAGCTGTGAGTGCCTACAAAGTGCTATAGCTTGCCTTTGATATCCTTGTTCTGACTGTAGAGAAATTTCCTGTGCACCGTAGAGCTAAAATTGTCTGCTTGAGAGAGTTCTGCAAGAGAGCTTTGGGATATTTATTATGTCGTGAAAATTCTCCAGGGTCTCTCTTCTATTTGAAAAGCATAAGGTTGTCATCAACTCTTAGGCTGTTTCCTTGTCTGGAAAAAATCTTTTTTATTATAGAAATAGTGCTCTGATTTACAACTTATGGCAAGATTCCTGTAAGGGTGTTTTTGGAGAAGAGGAAAATTGAGTATGTGCTTACTCCTTTGAACATTTTCTCTCCTAAGTCTCCTGATGCCCATCAGCAGTAGGTAAAAGGAAAAAAAACTTGTTCTTTGTACTTCGTCATGTATTTAATATCCTGTCTTAATATCCTCTCAGCATCTGTTGCTAGAAGAGCACTTCTCTTAAAATGCAGATACTTTTGAGTAAATACTGTCATTAATTGCATAGGATAAATAGTTGGTATTCCTCTGGAAAATTCTTGAGGATTTAGAGACCCTTTATCTATTATGCACAGAAATATTTCCAATGGGAAGAACTGTTGTGGATAGTTTCCTTTTTTTGAAGAGATTGTACTCAGTCTGCTTAGTCACTTAACAAAACAAATTTAGGTACTTATGTGTGAAATCTAAAATGTATAAAAGCTGTCGTTACACAAAGTTTTTAAAATGTAGAGTAATTGTTTTTCTGGTTTTGTTTTGGTTTTTTTTGTCTCCTCAGAAAGTGAGATACCTGCAAATTTGGATTGCACCCTAGCTGATACTTCTAAGCCAACTGTTGTAGTGGACCCAGTAACAAATCAGGAAGTACTTTTGGGTGAGTTGAGGGAATGTGATCAATGGTTTTTCTGAATTTTAACTGTTTAGATGGATAAGAAAAAAAA
>VZTO01006108.1:56738-79635 GCA_013400615.1 Syrrhaptes paradoxus | reverse complement strand
GTCACTGGCATCCACTTGGACATTGAGCCATTGACCACAACTCTTTGAGTGCAGCCACCCAGCCAATTCTTTATCCAGCCAGTGGTCCTTCCATGAAATCCATGTCCCTCCAACATAGAGACAAGGATGACATGCAAAGGACATTGACATGGCCAGCCATACAGACAGTCACAGACAATACATACAGGATACAACCCATACATAGCAGCTTTCCAGTCCTTACAGGGAGCCTACAGGAAAGATTTGGAGGCACTCTTGATCAGGGAGTGTAGCGACAGGTCAAAGGGTAGTGGTTTTAAGCTGAAAGAGGGTAGATTTAGGTTAGATATTAGGAATAAATGTTTTTCTGTGTGGGGGGTGAGGCAGTGGCCCAGGGTGCCCAGAGAAGCTGTGGATGCCCCATCCCTGGAGGGGTTCAAGGCCAGGCTGGATGAGGCTTTGAGCAACCTGGGCTAGTGGGAAGTGTCCCCGCCCGTGTCAGGCATGTTGGAACTCAATGATCTCTAAGGTCCCTTCCAACCCAAACCATTCTATTATTCTACAATTTCCCTTTTGTGCACTTGGCTCTGACCTCAATTTGTCAGCAAAGGTAATCTTTGTCCCCTGTTACCAAGTGTCTATGTGTGACTTCATAATTTAATATTCACCAATCCAAGAATTTGCCCCCCTTTCACCACTGCAGAAATATATTTCCTGGGCATTGCACCTTTGATTCGCTCACCACCTGGAAAGCAGATGGGATCTGAAGGAATCCCTGATCAACTGGTCACTGTGCACTGGAGTCCTATCCATTCCAAATCTCCACTGCTGGGGTCAGTACGACGAGCCAGGCAAGGCCTTAGGGCTGTTCCATCTGGGTCACCAAAATGTCCCAAATCTGGGTTCTTTGCCTGGTGTGCAATGATCCAATCAACCCACTGAGTCTAGATAATTGTTTTTTTATTTCTAGTCTGCACAGCAGGGTGCTGGGAGTCCAACACCAGCCAGAACTTACTTTAAGAACCATGTAGATTCTTTATGCAGAATGAGAACAAGGAAGAAATCACCCTACAGTAGCTGATTGGTCACTTGTATGAAAACTTGTCTGTGCGTGTTCTAATTTCTGTCCAGTTCATTATACTCAGGTGGTGCTACATTTATGTGGAAAGTCTCCTCCTAGGGGTGTGATTTTTAGTATTATAATTACCTCAGGTAACTACAGCTTCATCCGATCTGCTACCGCTAAGTTACTGTTCAGCCTCGTATCCTGTTGTGGCTCCTGCCTAACAACGCCTGGTTTTGGGGGAGGTACTTACAGCACCGTGTCTGTAAGGACTTTCCCTGTGCTCCTGTTACTATGGGTTCAGGACAGACCATCATGATGACTCGGTTTGTAAACTTTTAACCTCCTTTTGACATCACCCAGACTCTCCTATGCCCTCTGCCCACAGCCCCGGGGTCTACAGTTAAGATCGCTTAAGCTGGGCCTCACACTGATCCTGGCCAGGAGACCGCTGCATGTTTAGGAGACAGGGGTGGGTGTCACCGTCCACCAGAGAGGGCCCAGGCCTGTGCTGTGCTGGACATGCCGCGCGGCCTTCGGGTGGGTGTTGTGCTGTGGGCACCCCTTGGCTGCAGGACGAACTCAGCAGCTCGTGGTGAGCCAGTGGCCTACGGGCAGCTTCCACTCGGTACCGGCAGCAACACCACCTGCATGGCCTTGCCTGTGTCTAAAAGTGAAGCAACAAGTTCTCATGAGAACATTCTTCAGGAACAGAGTTGTTTTCTTGTGAGGGAATGATGGAATAGACTGAATGACCAAAGGGGAGAGCTACCTCCGTGGACAGGATCTGTGCAGCACGCTGTGGGAAAATCCATCCGCTGCCGCACGAATGCAGGGTTCCCAGCACCGGAAGGGACACAAGATTTGCTCACTACCTACATTCATTTTTATTGTATCCTACCATGTGTTCAAGGCCAGGCTGGATGAGGCTTTGGGCAACCTGGGCTAGTGGAGGGTGTCCCTGCCCATGGCAGTGGGTGGGAACTAGACGATCCTTAAGGTCCTTTCCAACCCAAACCATCCTGTGATTCTATGATTACCTTTAGTCATTGACTGGGGAGTGACCTCTGCATTGTAGTAATCTGTGCAGAGCCGAGAGCAAGTGCTTCTGTAGGGAAAAATCCCCTAATGTGACACAGCTGTCTTCTGGATGGTAAGGTAAGGGACTGCTATAAAGTGCTGTATCGTTGTTTAATTAATACGGAAGCATAGTATGATTCACCCAATTGCAGACAGAAGTTATTATCTAGAGAGGACAATTTCTGAAAAATCTGAAGGACCTGTCTGAGTTGGCCTGATGAGTTCTCCCATGGAGGGGCCTGTCCCTCAGCGTTAATTAGAGAGCACAAAGCCAGAGTTAGACATCCGTCATGCACACATTCTCCAGTCTTGCAAAGCCTTTTTCCTGTGCCTACTTTGTGTAGTTTATTTCCATCCCAAATTTTTATCCCTAAAGTTAGGTGGGATCAGCCCTGGTCTTAGGTTAAAAAATAACAGATTAAAACAGATATGCAAGTGCTCTGTAGGTCTTTCTTTACAGTTAGTTCCAGCAGTTAACAGGAGAACCAGAGAGTATGTTTTGTCGTACCTAAACAATGAGGAAAAAATAACTGACTCCTGCAGTAGGAAGCAACCAATGCCCAACAGACTACTTTCCACTGGGAACACAAACACATTTAAATACTCAAGGTTTGTGATGTGGCTTTTCCAAAAACACTAACCACAGCCTTCTCCTGATGGAAGGTGAACTACCTTATTTTACTTCAGTCTTCTTTCTCTTCTTCCATATGTTATTGTTCTTCTGCCACCTACACAGGGCATGTCTTTAAGGGGGGCTCATCTATCTGTGAAGTGAACGGATTATTGGAATAGAAAATTAATTTCAAGACATCTTTTATTCTTGAAAAGAACTGCTCCTCTTGAAGAGTGCCTGGGACAAAGGTAATTTCCTGGAGAGAGATACACATTCTTTAGTACTTTTGTGTTGTAATTATTCATAGGAAGGGCTTATAATGTCTGGTATTTGTGTGTTTGTTGGTGCCTGTGTATGCTTTGGGTTTGGCTTTTTTCTTAATAACCAGAAGTTATATCCCCCGTCCCATTCAAAGGATGCCAATGAAATCAGGGCAGCTATTTTAAACAGAAAGCCTTCCCTCTTCCTTTCAATGTGTGTGTAAAAGAAACACACCTTCAAAAAATCTCCCTCTAGTGCTTGGACTATTTATGAGAGGAAAACAGCGTGTGTACCTTCTGTAAAAAGTTCATTCCACAGAGACCATCCAGTAAAAACCCCCATCCAAAGCAAGGTCAGCTAGAGCACATTGCTCACAGCCAAGTCCCATCAGATTTTTATTCCACAGCCTCTCTGCGAAATCTGTTCCAGTGCTTGACCAAACTCAACATACAACAACAACCAACCAAAAAAAACCCCCTCTCTTATCTTTAAATTAAATTTCCTGTATTTTTGTTTGTGCCTCCTGTCTGTTCACACTATGCTGAACTTGACCTAACCCTGAGTGGAGAAACAAAAGCGAGCATGTGCTCTCAGCTTGACCTTTTTTTTTTTTTTTGTGGACTTGTACTGCTTTTGTTTTTATGTAGTTCAGGTGGGACAGAAGTGACGACACACACTGACAATAGTGATCATGTGCGGTACTGTGGAGTACATACAGGATGATCTGTGTTCAGCAGGCGATTCTTTTCTAGAATGAACCCCATCCACAAAATAACAGCAAGAGGGACTCATTGCCAAAAAACCTGTTCTATCAACAAATTAATAATTTCTGGGTTTTAAGAACCAGCCTTCTTTGCTTGTCAGAAGGTGTTAAGGTAGCAGATCTCAGCTGGATAATGGGAGAAAAGTCCACTTCAAAGACTGGGCCAGTAGAGTACAATCATCTTAAAAATCAGGAAGAGTAAAATATTTTATTGTCGTAAAGAAGACATAACTTTCTTTCCATTGACTAGAAGTGAAGTACACTCATTTGGAAAAATTTTTCTTACTTATCAAAAGCTATGTGAAGGGAACCACCTCCCCTCCCTCCTCTAAGCAATCTTTAGCACTAAAAGTACTGAAACACATCAGTAAAATATCACTTCCTCTTCTGGGATCTTGTACTATTACAAAGCAATATATACAAATATTTAATCTACTATTTTGTGTTTCTCTAGATTAACTAGAAAATGGATATATAATGATTTCTGCAGTTAAAAAAACCTAAGGGACATGACCAGCTGGAACCACACAGTCGTGACCTATTTCCAATTTTTACCTTTCTCCAGCATTCCAGAGATCCAAGGCTCTCTCTTTTGTCTGGTATTGCTCATGTACCTCAGTACCTTGCTGGGAAACACCCTCATCATTGTGATCACTATGGTGGATGCTGCCCTTCACTCTCCCATGTATTTTTTCCTCAAGAACTTGTCCTTCCTGGAGATTGGCTACACTACATCCACAATCCCCAAGATGCTGGTGAACTTCCTTTCACAAAGGAAGAGCATATCCTTTCTGGGCTGTGCCACACAGATGTATGCCTTCGCCCTCTTAGGGATCACAGAATGCTGTCTGCTGGCTGCCATGGCCTATGACCGCTATGTGGCCATATGCCACCCCCTGCACTACACGACCATGATGAGCTGGAATGTGTGCTTCTTGCTTTCAGCTGTATCTTGGCTTATGGGGGTCTTGGTGGCCTTCGGGCAGACAGCTTTCAGCTTTACCCTTCCATTTTGTGGGCCCAACAGGATCAATCACTTCTTCTGTGATCTGCCACCTCTCCTGAAGTTGGCTTGTGTGGACACCTACAAGAACGAAATCATCACCTACATAATAGCTGTCCTCTTCCTCATGGTCCCCTTCTTACTCATAATTGTGTCATATGTCCAGATACTCCACACCATCTTCAAGATGCCATCAGCTTCAGACAAGAGAAAAACATTCTCCACATGCTCATCTCATCTGGTTGTGGTCACTCTGTTTTATGGATCTGGCATTGTGACATACTTGAGACCCAAAGCTCATTCTTCAAGCAGTAACAAACTGCTTTCTCTGTCTTACACGCTGATGTCTCCGATGATGAACCCCTTGATTTACAGCTTGAGGAACAAAGAGGTGAAACAAGCTTTGAAAAGACTGATAGCAAAAAATATAAATATGTGACATGTTTATAAATGATATTACATTAAATCTAGCAGTAGCTTTGATGTTGTGTGGGTTACTGGAAGGAGAATATCACTTGCCATCACTTACCCAAAAATTCATAGCTGCCTTGCAGCTCTGAGTCCATCTTCCAAATAATTCCTTTTCTTTTTTGGGTTTGGTGTTTTTTTTTGAGGTATTTTTCAGATTATGTTTCATGCAATTTTAAGGCAGGTCTGGCATACAGATCAAGTGAACTGCATCCTACTGTACCCTGTATGTCCTGTTCGTCCATAGCAAAATAATTCTGTACTTTCAGATATGTTTACCTGGAAGGTGAAACTCACAATATTCCCTGAAGCTTTTCTTGTTGCCTTGATGTCCCTGGCCAGATTTAATTCTGTCAGGGCTTTGGCCTTCCTAACCTGATCCCTGGCTGCTCAGACAGTTTCTCCGTATTCCTCCCAGGCCACCTGTCCTTGCTTCCGCCCTCTGTAGGCTTCCCTGTTTGAGTTTATCCAGGAGTTCCTTGTTCATCCATGCAGCCTCCTGCCTTCCTCTTTGTTGGGATGCATCGCCCCTGAGCTTGGAGGAGGTGATCCTTGAATATTCACCAGCTTTCTTGGGCCCCCCTTCTCTCCAGGACTTTGTCCCATGGTACTCCACCGAGCAGACCCCTGAAGAGGCCAAAGTCTGCTCTCCGGAAGCCCAGGGTATTCACTTTGCTGTGTGCCCTCCTCACTGCCCATGGTCACTACAGCCAAGACCTCCCTTGAGCTTCCCCACCAGCCCTTCCTTGTTGGAGAGAACAAGGTCCAGCACAGCCCCTCTCCCCGTTGGCTCCTCTATGTCCTGTCCGTCCACACAGAAATAGTTCTGTGCTCTGCAGATACGTTTGCCTGTGCTAAGATGAAACTCACAATATTAAAACATTCCTGTGGAGCTTATCTAAAAATAATTACACAGTGATGAGGGTAAGAAATCATCAGAGAAGAGGACAATGGACCTAATGAGAAGCACTCCACAAATATCTAAGGCATCAGTCTTCTGGTGAGCTCTGACTAAGATATTTCCCAGATGAGCTCTTCTATTGTATGAAGAAAGTTTATTTGAAGGCTTGAAGGAGTAATGATTCACTTTACTCCAAATATCTCGAACATAACGAACTATGGCTGAGCTGATAACCCTGTTGTCCAGTGGTATTGAATGGAGTGAAACAGAGAAAGTAAAACCAGTTCATGCGCTCTAAACGAGCTTTCTGCTGCAGTGAGAGACAAACTGTCACTTAGACATCCCCATTGCTGTATACTGTTTGTGTGCGAAGTCGCAATGGTAGCTTTATGTAAGCAAATCTACATCTTAGGCTTCTAAATTGAGAGCAGAAAAAAACAATGTTTCTTTTTCTGCAAATAAAAGGTTCATCATGGGATGAAAGAATCTACTTGAGTGTTAAGGAAATGGATGGTCACACGAAGACCTGTCATTTTAAAAGGAAGTTTAAACCATTTATTTTTCTTTTTTTCATCTGTTTGTGGTATGTGCCCATCTGGAGGATTCATGGGATCTTGCTTCACCTCTTCACCCTTCTCATTTTCTTTGCTAAGATAAGACAGTGGATGTGAAATTAGTCGTTAGGATGGAGAAGTGCAGGAGGGTGTTTTGCAGCAGGAGTTGTAGGTTGTTATGATCCCAGTAAGACAGACACAGACTGTTTCAAGGATCATTTTAAAAGCTATTTATTAGAGCTAACGCTATAAAGGAGAGGATAGCACAGATGAAGCTGCATTACTTCAGATACTGGGAACCCCAAGTTGTGAAGCATCAAATGGGCTTCTGACGACCACACAGCATGCCGCGTACATCCCGCCAATGGAAGGGGTGCTCCATTACGGTCATTTGGGTCAGTATGGGGTTTTTTAAAAAGAAAACAATTGTATCCATCATTTCTACTGTCAAACAGAAAGGATGTTCACATTAGAACTTCTTGCTGCACTGCTAGAAAGAGGCAAGGCTACGCAGGTGGTGTAACTGCTGGTACCAAGCGGGAGCTGCCCGCAGGCTCCTCTGTTAAATGAGCTGCGGAGTCTATCCTGCAGCCAGGGGGTTTGTGCAGCACAACACAGACCTGAGGACCACACTGGATGTGCAGCAGTGTTACAGCTTGCACTAACTCCTTGGTGTACAACGGTCTTCAGTCAAGACGAGCGCAGAGACTGTAAAGGGATGTTAGGAACGCCACCAGCAGCAGCCCAGCCCAGATGCTTGGGACCTGGGACCCCTGGCCAGTCGGAGGGGCACAGCTGCCTCTTTCCACTCTGCAGGTTCAACCAGTACCAAAGGTGAGCACCTATCCGGGAGACACATGGACATGCCCACACACACAGAGGACACTGAGACAGCCAGTCACGCTGACGGCCGTAGCCAAGGCTGCTGTCAAACCAGCCACGCGCAGGACCCACGCTGCACACAAGCACAGGCAGCCGTGCCTCCCCACTGGGGCTGCCAGAGGCAGGCAGTCACCCCTGCAGGCACACACATGACATTCTGTGGGTTCGCAAGCACACCTGTGGATACCCCAAGCATCAGCACAGCCTCTGTCCGCTTGGTACCCCTGTCTGCATCCTGGCCTCCGATCCCACCCCACGGTCCCTCATGGCTGGCTGGTATGGCTTGATGCACTCAACGTCCAGGGGGCCTCTCCAAAGCTGTGCCTGGAGTTTCTTAATGGCCTGTTAATTAGTAGCTGGAGACTTTGCCATTGCCTCTATTATCTCTTGTCTAGTCTGTGTGTCTCTGTTCTTGTTTATCACTTCTCCATCTCCTTATTATTACCTTTTGCATTGAAAAGGTCCTTGATCAGATCAGCCTAAGAAGCAGATGCTCTCACCCTCCACCTGCCCTTAGAAGCATCATGTTATAATTTTGGCATCCTGGCAGGCTGCGGTGCAGAGGTACGATTACGTGGGACAATTCAGACACAAACAAACAAAAGACCAGCTCTTGCTTCTTCATTTGTGTCTGAATTACAGGAGCATCACATCTGTCTGGAATTCAGTTTGAGATTAAGACGCCCGCAGACAGGCACTGAAATGTGACTCTACATGAATTTAAAAATCTGAACTCCTGTTAGAGACAGGACACACCTCCTTTTTCTCCCCTAGAGATACCAAAGGTGTCACAGGTGGGTGTGCTCACTCTATGCTAGAGAATTATGGACTGACGCATGGACTCCAATCGCAACCTGCAAAGACTGCAGGGAACTAGTCTGTGACATAATCACGAACAGAACTTATGCAGGGTACCATCATTTTCAGTAGGTTCTGTTAAGAAGACACTAAGAAATTGGTTGTCCAAAATATGGAGTATGTTGAAAGAGTCGGCTGCCTACTACATGCGGAGAAAACAATACTCTCTACATAATAAGTAATTCTTATGATCCTTCTCTGAAACAATCGTAGCAATGTTAATCCGTTTTATTTATCTGACATAGACTGAGTCTTGTGATAGGCTATTCTTTTTCAAAATGCAATAGACAAGGATTATAAGGGTCACCCAGCAGGGACACAATGACAGAGGGTTGGAGGTTTTTGGAAAATGTTCATTCTCTGTTCTCTTTTGCTCTGTTTTTACCTCTTTAAAATGGACACGACACACAATTCTGGGGAAGGGAAGGGGGGGACACACAGAAAGAAACAGTAAAATATCATGGAAATATTTTGCAATGTTTTTGACCCTGGATTCTGAAAGACTCATGGTTGTGTGGAAACTATTTATACAGTTAACTGTGTTGTGTCTCCATGTGATACCGAGTGTAACACTCCTCTGCCTAACTCTACATCTAATTTCAGATTCAGAGATAATAATAAAACATATCTATTTATCTGCTTCTATTTCCAGTGGAATGGAAGTCTTTCCATCTAATGGACACTTTGTGGTAACTGTTCAGACACCCATCTCAGTGTGTCGCCTATTACTCCCTTGGGGTTACTAAAGTGATTAATGAAAGCACCTAAAAAACTCAGTGGTAAAGGAGCACTTAGAAGAGTAAAGCTAAGCGAGACGGCAAAACCATCCGTTTTCTGGAGATGTTCTGTCACTGAGTAGATCCAAAAGCAGTCTAGGTTCATAAAGATTACGGCACAATCTCGTGATTGTATTACGAGTTACCCAGATGGAGAAGCCCTTCAGGTGGCTTGTAGCGTCTGAAGGCTCAAATATTTGTAAAGATAGTCATGAGAAAACTGGGATGGAATGGTAACATGACTTGGTTTTTGAGCTAAATTATCCACAAATTCGTATTTTAGATAGCCCATGTGATAACGCCTTTCTTTAGTTAGTTGAATTGGTTCCCTTGTGTTTGTGTATTGAGTAAACCCCTTGTGTACTGAGTAAACCACTGTTGACTCAAGTTTAATTGCTCAAAAATTCTCAGACCAGTTAAAAATGAATGCAATTTTTCAGATAATTAAAGAAGAATTAATTCACTTTGCCACCATAGTCTTTTTTCCACTTGTCTTATTTTTTGCAGCCTGCATTTCATGGAACTATTAAGGTGAATGATCTCAAAATATGTTAAATAAACAACAGAGAAAAGAAAAAATACCTTTATTTTGTAAAACCTTGGTTTTACTTTGGAAATATTAGGTGGTCTATATCGAAAAAACAGAATTATTGATAAAAAGAGTGGAAATTGCAGCTGCACACTTCATCTGTCAATAAGATTTTTGTCAGTACTTTATCTGAGGGAGAGAAAGAGCTCTATTCCTCAGACTAATGGATATAATAGCTGCATTGATTCTGAACAATAGTTGGCCTGTTATCACTTTGTGGCTCAAGTAGGATCGATTTATACTGAAAAGATCATCGGGGGAATCCTCAGCTCTAACTGCATGAAAAAAAATTCTGTATCTGTCCGCCATAGTGTTTTCATGGCTGGATGCTTTTCTTGATGCTATGACACTATGACTCGTGCATCGCAAAGAATTAGTAGATGCCTCCTCAGTATTAAGCAGCACGCATTAAGCAGCATATGAAATCATATAAAAGAAACAATGGTGTTACGAATGGAACCAAGACGAACACGCTAGGAAGTCAGCCTCACAGCTAGGCAAGAGAAAACGACAGTCCAACTCAACATGCTGACATTAAGTCAAAGCAATGAAAGAAAGAAAAGGAGGCAGCTACAAAACCTGTGAAACATCCAGATCCACTATAATCTAGATGGTTGTTCATCTCACAGAGTGTTGTCCTTGCTAACTGCACGAGGACAGGAGCTGGGTGGCCTCACAACTTCACAGGTTTTGATTCAGGCCCATTTCACTCCTAGAAGTCTTATTGCTCAATAAACTCGCAACTTCCAGCTAAAAACTATGGGCTCGTGGGACCTAAGATATCCAGATTTTAACAACAAGGACATATGACATTTCTTCCTAAGAAGAGTTTTGTGTCAGTTCAACAGAGGTCTTCAGAGGAGGTTATGATATTCCAAAGAGCCTGCGACAAACAGGCACCAACCTCCTTTACAGCACAGAAACCACCAGACAGGTACGTCACAGTATTTTCAGCCAAGATGAATTGCATTTACATTCATTTTCTTCAACAAGTGTTCACAATTTAAACCAGAGCTGAGATTCATCTCATTTGATTTTTGCTGCCTATGTCATACGAGGCATTGGCTCCACTTTCAGTCAATGGACTAGTTCCTTGTTTTGTTTTGTTTTGTTTTTTTCTGGAGAATGATTAATCTGCCAAATCCAATTTCTAAAATGGTCAAATGAAACATGTTCTCAAAGTTCCTGGCTTTTTTTTCCCCAATAATTCTAGAGAATCACATGTAACCGTGGTGAGAACAGATGAGAATAATTTAAACCCTCACATTTAGGGACATAACTCTCCCGAATCCAGTGCAACTGGATAAATTTATAACAGATCACATACTGATTATTTCTTTAGTTATATTTGCTGAAAATCAGATCTTAAGCAGAAATAATGTTAAACCTTGAAGACAAACATTAATTTGTTTAGCATTATTTTTGAATATATGTTCTCCTTGTACACAATACTAGATTATTTTATCTTTCTTCTTCCTTCCTCTGTACCAAAAATATATTCTGAATTTTTATTGAAAATATCCTAAAACTATATTTTAGTTCCTCATAAAAGCTGGTGAAAGGTTCAGCTGGATATTAAAGAGCCCTCTGATTATGGGAAACAAGAGCTAATAATTGTGCAAAATCAAATTTACTTTCATGATGCAAACTTGAGTGGAAATAGTTCCCTTCTTAATTGAGGGGTAATTGCATGTTTTCAGAGAGACTGACTGTGAAAACCCTGGGGACTTTGAGTCCAGCCTGGGGACCATCAGCGACTTGGATGAGGGAGTAGAGTGCATCCTCAGCAAGTTTGCTGATGATACGAAACTGGGAGGAGTGGCTGACACACCAGATGGCTGTGCTTCCATCCAGCGAGACCTGGACAGGCTGGAGATTTGGGCGGGGAAAAATCTCATGCAATTGAACAAGAGCAAGTGTAGAGTCTTGCATCTGGGCAAGAACAACACCAGGTTCCAGTATAAGTTGGGTACTGACCTGTTGGAGAGTAGTGTAGGGGAGAGGGACCTGGGGGTCCTGGTGGACAGCAGGATGACCATGAGCCAGCACTGTGCCCTCGTGGCCAAGAAGGCCAATGGCATCCTGGGGTGTATCAGAAGGGGGGTGGTCAGTAGGTCAAGAGAGGTTCTCCTCCCCCTCTACTCTGCCCTGGTGAGACCGCATCTGGAATATTGTGTCCAGTTCTGGGCCCCTCAGTTCAAGAAGGACAGGGAACTGCTGGAGAGAGTCCAGCGCAGAGCCACAAAGATGATGAAGGGAATGGAGCACCTCCCTTATGAGGAAAGGCTGAGGGAGCTGGGTCTCTTTAGCTTGGAAAAGAGGAGACTGAGGGGTGACCTAATTAATGTTTATAAATATGTGAAGGGTGAGTGTCAGGAGGATGGAGCCAGGCTCTTCTCTGTGACATCCAGTGATAGGACAAGGGGCAATGGGTTCAAGCTGGAACATAGGAGGTTCCACTTGAATATGAGAAAAAACTTCTTTCCAGTGAGGGTGACAGAGCCCTGGAACAGGCTGCCCAGAGAGGTGGTGGAGTCTCCTTCTCTGGAGACATTCAAAGCCCGCCTGGATGCGTTCCTGTGCGATCTGATCTAGGTGTTCCTGCTCTGGCAGGGGGATTGGACTGGATGATCTTTCGAGGTCCCTTCCAATCCCTAACATTCTGTGATTCTGGGACCTGAAGACGCAGGGTCTCTGCCCAGGCTGAGGGACGTGGCTGCCGCTTTCCCCCCTGCAGACTGGACGAGCAGAAAAGCCGAGAACCTATCCCAGAGACACACACACGGACACAGACGGAAACACAGACACAGATGACACTGACATGGCCAGTCTCACTGCCACAACCAAGGTGCTGCCACCAACAGCACCCACACACAGGACCCATGCAACGCACGAGCACAGACGGCCACGTACCCTCCTCTCCTGGGGCTGGCACAGACAGGAGGTCGCTAGTGCAGGTACTGTCGTGACACCCTCAGGGTAACAAGCAGATGACATTCCTGGGTCCCTCAAGCACCATCACAACCCCTCTGTCCACCCAGCACCTCTACCTGGACCCAAGTCCTCTGGCCAACCCCATGGGTTCCCTACTCGCCGGCTGCTCCAGGTTGATGCATCGAACACCCAGCACCGAACACCCTCGTCCCACCGGCACCCCCCGCTCACAGCTGTCCCTGGATACCAGCAGGGACCCCCTGCCCGCCTGATACCCCTGCCTGGACCTGGGGCTTCCTGCTCAATGCTGGTCTAGCTTGGAGCTAGCTGGTGAATACACGCCCAGCTTGTGGGGGGATACCGACACGCACCCCCTGACCCCCCAGCAACGGGCACCAGGCACACAGATGGTGGCCCACGGTCCTGCTCCATCCGCCAGCCCTGCGCCCCACACTTGCCTCACTCACACAGGTCTAAGGCTGGGTGGAAGGAGAGTATCTGCTGCTTTAAGGGATCTTGTCAAGGGTCTGGAGAAAGCCACAAACAAGAACAAACAGGGACACAAACCTGACTGACAAATAGGGGAGACGGTGATGAGAACCACACCGGGGCAGTCATATTGATGAGGATGTTCAGTCCTGTGAGCTTATCTGACCAAGGACCTCCTCAAATGGGATGGTAAGAAAAAGGGGGACGACAAGCCAGAATACAGACAGACCTGAGAAAACAAACATGGAGACAGTGACAAGAAACAAAGCTCGCCACTCACACTCATTGATGGTTATCAGAAAGCACGTGTGCCACTTCCAGGAAGATCAACATGGACTTTGCAATTGTTAAAATTCGGAAACAGGGGAGACCCTGGATGCAGACAGGGCTGGAAGGGCTGTGGGAACAGCCGGAGCTGCACAAGCCCATGGGGGATGTTCAGGGGAAGGGGAAACAGGGTGTTGACAGAAATGGGTATAAAAGAGGCCGGTCAGGTATAAACTGCAGGTAAAATGGCTTTGGGAGTACAGAAAGAACAACACGTCTACCTGTCCATGCTAACCTTCAACAAATACCCGTGAACCATGAGGGCAGATTAGCACCTTACCAAGTATGAAAACCCAGTATCCTGAAATATCGTAACTAACAGCCCCGTCAGCTCCTTTTGGTTTGTTTCACACGTAATCCTTTGAAGAACCAGAACTTGAAAATAACTGCATTGATAGATAGTTGTCCTTGACTGTAGCTTTTCTTCCTTCCTTGCTCCTCACCCCCCTGCCCCCCCAAGTATGCAGTTTGCAAATGTCAGTTGGGGGTGATGGCATGTCTCCATCTCTGTCCAGGTGTTCCTGGGACCGTGGGGCGCGGGGAGATGAACCAATGTCTGCTCCCTACGTGCGAGTCTGGGGAAGGAAAGTGTGCGTACGTGGTTGGAGACTACACTGGGGAATTTGGGAGGGACATGCTTGTCTTGAATTTCAGCTTCTGACTTACAATTCTTTAACCTGTAAGAAGAGACAGACTGGGAAATCTATAGGAGAGGCTGTCACAACATGCCCCTAAAACACCAGAAAATTGTCCCAGCCAAGTCTGAGCCATCGCTGAAATACTCGGGCCTGAGCAGTGAGGCTCTGATCCAAAGCTGACCTCGAGGTGAACCTCACAACCTAACAATACGTCTAATATGTACAATACTGATCACATATGCAACGTATCACCGTATGAATATATGCCGCTTTCTAAAAGCTCCAGTTGTAACGCCTACAGAGCACTGCTGCAACGCTGGCTGTAAGGTAACAGCTGTGTAACTGTGGCCCCGCTCGTCAAAAACAGGTAGGCCTATCGCGACTGACAGACCTCTAGGTAAAATAACGGAACAGGGCGGTGACGGGCTTTGTTGAGAGATACATAATCAAAGATAAATACCTTTACCTCCTCTTAACTTCTTCTTGGGTTCTAGCCAAACTCAAGAAAAAGTTAACAAGGGAAAAAAACTACACCAGATGTTTTTTGCAGTTTAAGATAGAAAGTTATTTAACTGTATAAAAGTGAGGACTGTTTGCAGGGAAATTTAAAAGCCTCATCTGTACGGTGGATGCACTGTACAGAGATTTCCCAATTGCCGGGAAGGGTTCTCTCCAAATCCTCGCTGCAACCAGGCTCCCCAGCAACTGTGGATCTGGATGATGGTAACATATTATTAGGGTAATTCGTGATGGATCTTAATCACTATCGCTGACCCTATGTAGTAATGACTAGGTGGTACACTACCTTACGATATGCTTGCTAGAGTAGTTTGCTTATTATTTTGCTGCTTTGCCTATCTTGCTATAATTCATTTTCACTGTATTATTATACTTTTTTTTTTAATTTGGTGCCTGTGTCCTTTGTGCTAACCCCCCCGACTGGCAAAACAACCGTTCATTGGAAATGGAGAGGGACAGGAATGGAAATGCCAACCTTAATTAGGAGAACTGCAATGTCTCACAATTTGTGACAGAACGGGTAACACGGAGTAACGCTACAAATGGTGGAGAACTACCACCGGTTCCAAAAACTAAGAAAGAAGTCCAGCTGTCTTTGATACTGCAGCGCAGCTCGGCAGTCGGCACAGAGCTAACCCCGAAGCAGGTCAGCAGCACAGATCACTCAGCTCTGCCGGAACGAGACCGGATCCACCTGGCCACGGACATCCCAGGACCCGGTGCCCAGAGAGACGCGGCTATCGGAGCCGAACAACTGGACTCGCTATAGGAACTGTTGCACTTACAGAAGTGTTACTGATCCTAAGCACCTCGATGTGTTCACGCCTGTTGCCTCTGACAGGGGTGGCCAGCAACCACAGCCTTGCACACCCGCTCCACCCCAGTAAACGCCCGGCAACAAGCTCCTGCCCCAGTGTCTGCAGCCTGTCCAGGACCCATGGGAGTGAGGAGTGGTGCAGCTTCGTCGGGTATGAACAGTCAGAGGGGATGTCAGGGGGTGCGGAAGGAGCGTGGCTGCGCTTTCGGGTACCTGGTCAAAAGGAGCCATGAACAAGAACACCGAGAGATAAACCTGGCACACGGCAACTGGCACTGCGATGAGAACAAACCTGACCAGTCACCCTAGTCGGTAAGAACGTGTGGAGTGAGTCCGAGAACATTTATTTTTACAGTCGGCAAGATAAGGAAAGGGAGGGAGACAAACACACAGAGTCATAAAACCTGAGCAAGCAGCATTAACAAGGACAACAAGCAGAAACAAACCCCATCAGTCACACTGACTGATCCAGCCAGGACTCTGCAACTGGTAAGGATGCAAACCTGAGTGTCCAGGATGTGGGATGGAGTCGGTGGGACTGTGAGAGAGTTGTTGAGAGAACTGTGAGCTGTCGAGAGAAATGCGCAGGGGAGTGGGAGCAACAAAGAGGGGAGCGGAAAGGAAAGGGGTGCGACTGTAAACCCGGGCCAGCCAGCGCTGGTTTGCTGAGCTCTGCCCTGGAGCACTGCAGACTGTCTTTTTTAATCTTTCCGTGACTCTCTCTGCACAACCTCACTCTATCCTGTGTGTAGGTGTGCTGCAGGGACTAAGAGCCAGCTACGGGGGATCAGCACAAGTGCACTTGGTGCCAGCTGCCAGACTGAGGGAGCCGGCACCCCCGGCCTCTGGTGTCAGCGGCTGCAGCCCCGGGGGCCTCAGCTTGCAGCCACTGCAGCGGTAACTCTGCACGTCCACAAAACCATTTACTGGGGGACCGGCACGACTGAGAGGAGTGAGGGGCTGTGTGACAGCAGCTGGAGTGGGACAGCAGCTCAGAGCTCGTGTGCCTGGTGCTGGGGAGCGTGTCTTTATCTCTCACAAACTAGGTGCGTGTGTATCCACCAGCTAACTCCGAGCTGGACCAGCTGGCAGGTAAGGAGGTGTTGGGTTCAGGCAGGGGTATCAGGCAGGCAAGGGGCCGGTGCTGGTACCCCGGGATACCCGTGAGCGCGGGATGCCTTTGGGACCAGGGTGCGAGTGCTGCGTGCTGGGTGTATCCAGCTGGAGCAGCCAGAGGGTACAGGAGCCATGGGCTTGGGTCCAGGCAGGGATGCTGGGTGGACAGAGGGGTCACGCTGGTGCTCAAGGGACTCACGAGTGTGCATGTGCTTGTGACCCCTGGGGCTGCCATCCCCCGAGCGGGAAGGGACACGGCTGGCCGTGCTTGTCACACAGGTCCCACGGGCGCCTGCTGCTGACAGCAGCACCTTGGCTGGAGCAGCCTGTGTGACCAGCCGTGTCTGTGCGTGGGCACGTGCCTCGGACAGGCGCTCAGCTTCAGGGCTGACAACCTGCAAAGAGGAAAGCAGCAGCTGTGTCTCAGCTTGGGCAGAGGCCCTGGGTACCAAGGCACCAGGCTGGGAGGCCAGGGGCCAGGCAGCAGGGTCCCAGGCTGGGGCTGCTGGATGCTGCAGCCACTCCTGACACATTTCACCCATCATTAGCATTTCACCTCTAAAAGAACGGAGAGACTTGTTCTGTCAGAGTAAATCTTCAGAGCACACCTGGGGCACTGCAGCTGGCTCGGACATAGTTGCAGAAACTCTGCTACCACTGAGCGCTGCGGGCTGGCTGTACTCAGCTGTACTCAGCATCACAAAGTCTTGCAGCCTGGGGCCCAGGGTTTCCTTACGGTCAACACTGGTCCCAAATCCAGTCTAGACCTCAGCTCGCTGTCACCCTAATACACACACTTTGTGGCTCCACAGTAGACAGAAGAGCATAGTGTGTGCGCGAATTTATCATGATGGAAAGTCCTAACTGCACCCAGCAGCCAGTGTTTCCAGATCCCACACTGGGATTCAGGTGTCAGCAGCTCGTTTAAGTCCTGTGATACGTGTTTAAGCCAAACGTCATGCAGAGGCAACCCTTCAAAATCCGAGTGAGTTACACATTCAGGCAGGGAGTCCAGCGCCTGGGAACCCTGCATAGCAGTGGTCTTCCATGGGACATGCAATCCTCTTTCACAAGAGCTGCAGGGTGCCAGTGCTTCTCCAGCTGCACTTTGTTTTTACTTCCAGTCACAACCCAAAGCTGCTGCAATCATCACAGAACAACCCAGCTGGGCTGGCAGGACGCTGTAGCCCACATCTGTGGAAGCAGACTGAAGTCGGAGCAGCTGGAGTAACTAAAGACAAAGCACTGCTTGTTGTCCCCACTGTATTCCCCCACAACGAACCATAACTGAACGGCCACTCCAGCTGTGACGACTGGGCATGTCACTCGGAGTAGGTCAGCCCACCCTCAAGGGCAGGAAACCGAGGCACACGGAAAAGGAAGGAATCTGCACCCGACTTACAGGCAGCACAGACACAGTCCAAGCAAGCTGCATTTATCTCAGGCAATGTTGCTTTCACAGCTGTTCCCCAAGTCCCAGCTCACCTGGCTGTGCTCACACTGACTGTTCCAGCTGGACAGTCCCACTCTGCTTGTCCTGCCAAGGTCAGGAGATGGCCCTTCTGGCTCCAGCAGGGACCGGGGAGTCCAGCCTCCACCAGGACTGACCCTTCAGCTACTGTGACTACATTAACCTGGCACAAACCAGAAATACTGTGGACCACTCTTGTTCTGGATGGTTTCTTATTTCAGGAATGGAGCAGGTCTTTTTAACTGCCTGAAGTGCTTTCTGAAATATTTTTCTAGGTGAAGATTACATCACACTAGGAATATTTCTCCAGGAGCAGTGCTACAAGGAACCTAGCTGCTCTGTAGATTTCACATCCTGCAACCCACTTCGCCATGTGAAAATGGGTTACCGGAAGCATGTGGATACATTTCCTTAGAGTGTGAAATGATGAAACTCAAGTTCTCCAGAAGAGAAGAGGTACTGCTTCCCAAGGCAGCCCACGCAGCCTGGATACTCTCCCTTCCCCAGCAGTGGAACCTCTCAACACAAAGCACCACCTCACGGGGCAAATACGGGAAAACCAACGGTCTCTGATCAGGAAACTACAACGAAGGCAGCAGCTGAAGTGCTCCCTTCAGACTTGCACGTCCTCACACCAAGACGAACCACCCCGCTTCTCACCAGCACAAGCTCAGATGTAGTCGACGCTTAGCCAAGGCCTCAAGAGCAGTCCAGGAGCAACAGTCCCACCGACACCCTTGTCCCTACAGGCTGGCAAAGCAGTGTCCTCCTTCCTCCCCGCCACAGCATCCAGCTCCTGCAACACTGGACGGGTGCAACTCTTGGGGCTGGACTCAGCTGGAGGTTCTGACACAGCACTGAGCCACCACTAGAAAGGAGATGCCACTGGCACCCAGCACCCTTTGTGTCCCCTCAGGATGGATTTCCTCCCACAAGCACAATTCCATTCCCTACGAGAAGGAGAAGGGAAAGCAGAAGAGCATACCTAAGCCTCTGCGTAACCACGGGGGAAAGACACGGGGAAAAACAGGAAGAGGGATTTCCAGTAACACGGGAGAGAATTACAACGCCCGAACATCTCTTTCCTGCTGCCACTCCCGCAGCTCAGGAGAGGAGACGTTACACCCCCGCGCTGCTCTGCACACCGTGTGAAAGGGAAGATGGCAGATTCAGTAATCACAACAGAGGGGATTGTGCCTTCCCCCAAAGCAGGTAACGGAGGGTACAGATGGCAGTAACAGGGATGACTCCTAAATTGGGGGGACGCACAAGTGAGACAGAAGGGGAATGGATTGCTCATCCTCTCTGTATGGGGCTGAGGAAGTGTCAAGAAGGGGCAGGGCTACCCTCTTCGACCCAGGGGCAGGCATATGAGACAGGGAGCTCACAAAAACAGGGCCCAACCCAGCCCAACCGACAAGTCCTCAAGCCACAATGTCCTTCAGAGCTCCAGACAGTTCAGGGAAGATGAAGTGGTAGCCGCTCTCCAGGGTGCGTTTTGGCACTACTCTCTGGCCCTCCAACAGCATGACAGCTCGCTCTGCCCCAAAGACAGCCCGCACAGCCCAGGCAGGCACTGGCAGCAGGGCTGGGCGCCACAGGGCTGCAGCAAGCTCCTGAGCAAAGGTGCCGTTGGAGGTGGCAGGGGAGGATGGGGACACACCGTTGAGGACGCCCTGTAGGCACTCGCTCTCCAGGGCATGACACACAATCCCAGTCAGGTCCCGAATGTGGATCCATGGGAAGGGCTGGAGCCCAGAGCCCAGGGGGCCTCCTAGTCCCAGACGGAAAGGCCAGAGCATCTGAGAGACTGCACCACCACCTCGGCCCAGCACCACCCCTGCGGAGAGAACAGAGTGAGACCAGGACCCACCCCTCTCCAATGGACAAAAGCCCCCTTCACCCCCAGACCTACAACCAGAAGACAACCCTTAGAGGGCTGGACTGGAACAGCAACCCAACAAGGCACAAGACCTGACGTGTTTCTCCCTGCTCTTCCCCCTCTTGCCCCAGCACCAAAGCAGAGCCACCTTGAACAGGCATGACGCCCCTTCTCACCAGATCTCACCACAACACCACGAGCAGGGCTCCCAGGGATGAGAGCCGCAGCCTCCCAGGAGCTCACCAGGCGCGAGAAGAAGTCAAAATCCCCCCCAGGACTGTCCTCAGTATACTCAGCTGTGGGGCTGGGGGGGTAATAGCCTGTGGGTGTAACAGCAAAAAAAAGGGGATCAGGATTGAATCATGACACATTCCACATCCCCCAGATGGACCCTGTTCCCTGCCTCCAGGAGCCCAAACTTGATCATTCCATCAGGGACATCCTCATAGGAACAGCAGTGGGTCTCTCTGATGGCAATGCTGACAAGTTTTTGAAGGACCAATGTGCTCTGCAAGTTCAGCAGGATGCACTAAATGCTCAGGTTGAGCTGCCAGCCCCAAGAACCAAATGTATCAGCAAGCAACACACTGAGCTGTCCATATAGAAAGGTGCTTTCTCTAAAATTGGGCATGACAGGTGCTAAACTGTGGCAGCTTTAAAGACTGTAGCAAGCAGAAATGCAAAGTTGGAGATATGCAGGGGGATATGGACCACATCTACGCATTTCTGGAGTCACCATCCCTGGAGGGGTTCAAGAAACGTGTCGATGTGGTTCTTAGGGACACGGGTCAGTGGGTTAGATGATGTTGGGTTGACAGCCGGATGATCCTTGAGGTCTTTTCCAATCCTAATGATTCTATGATTCAGCAGAAGCCCTGCTTAGACAAATTGGTTCTACAGGATGCCTAAAGGGCTTTCACAGGAAAATAGTGAGAAGGTCCTGTCCTAACGACACCAAGACAAAGCACTGGGACCCAAATTCCTCTCCAGCAGTACCAAAAAGCTGATCAAGGTTTGGTTAAACACAGTGACACTGACAGCAATAGGGCTGGCATTTTGAGTCAAGACGTGTTCCCCCAGAAGCGTGTTTCTGTCTGGAGGTATACCTCTCCAGGTCAGCAAGCCTTGGCTGGGCCCAATCAATACCTACGCCGGTGACGAGGACCCAAGCACGAGGTGGCTGTTCAGCATCAGCAATGGCTTTGGCCAAGGTCTTGGTGGTCTCAACTCGGCTGCTGATGACTTCCCTGCAGAAGGCATCACCCCATCTGGGAAACAGAGAACCATCGATTATACTCCCCAGAAGGACATCCCAGGAAATAACAGTGTCAAGGGGGGCCACAGCACACACCCACTCAACAAGCACAGGAGGTCCCGTGAATTTCTCCCACCCCAGAGCAGAGGGAGGACGCGGGATCTTACTACCTAAATGCACGGGGACTTCAGGAAATGGCAGCTCTCCACTCCTCACAAAAGGCTGTGGGTTTTCGACTGCCTTAGGACAAAGGCAGCAGAGGAACTGGACACCAAAGCTGGGCGAGGTGAATTCGTCCCCAAACACCCAGGGGGGGCACTCTCATAGAGGTCACACTTTGGTTCTGACTGCATTATCTAAATGTAGGCATCCAGTGCCATTCTGGAAATGAGGAACTACTTTGCCTGGCCTCCAACTGTCAATCCAGAAGGCAACCTGTCTCGCAAAGGTCTGACAGAAGTTCACAGCCCCACAGCAATGCTCTGGATACCCGAGGACCCACAGGCCAACAGTCAGGTAACCCAAGAGCTTCCTGGACACCCTGTTTTCTCCCCAGATCCCTTCCACATTCTCTGACAACACCGCGTTGCCTTGACTTCACCTGGTCCCAACAGCCCCACGGGAGACCGTTACCTGCGGAAAGGATTGAGGACATTCTCACCAGCCAGGTTCACCACGGCGTCACACTGCGGCAGCCCAGAGTGGGACAACTCTTCCTAGGCAGGGGAAACAGGGGCATCACCCACCCAACCTGCCCTCAGCCCAAGCCCCCCCAACAACCAGGGTGGGCTCCTAACTCCAGCCAGTTCCTTCCTGGCACTGCCTGGAGCTTAACCACGAGCGGAGGGAGTTCCGCTCCTCGGAGCTACAGCAGCACCCACCCCACGGAGCACCCAGGAGCCAAACAGTCCGTCCAAAGGAGCCACAGTCCCGCTGCAGCTTCCCGGTACGCCGGGACAGGCCAGGGAACGCAGGCTGGTTCCCCAGCCCTCACACGCTCCCTCCCGCACCGCTCTGGTCCCTTACCCGGGTGATCCGGTCACTTACCCCGGGTGATCCGGTGCCTTACCCGGGGTGATCCGGTCCCTTACCCTGGGTGATCCGGTCCCTTACCAGGGTGATCCGGTGCCTTACCCGGGGGGATCCGGTCCCTTACCCCGGGTGATCCGGTCCCTTACCAGGGTGNTCCGGTCCCTTACCCGGGTGATCCCGTCCCTTTCCCGGGTGATCCGGTGCCTTACCCAGGTGATCCGGTCCCTTCCCCGGGGTGGTCCGGTCCCTTACCCTGGGGATTCCGGTCCCTTCCCCGGGGTGGTCCGGTCCCTTACCCTGGGGATTCCGGTCCCTTCCCCCGGTGATCCGGTCCCGTACCCCGGGTGATCCCGTCCCTTACCCAGGTGATCCGGTCCCTGCCCCCTCGCCGGGAGACGTGTCTCACTTCATGCCCGCGGCTCCGCAGCAGCTGGGTCAGGGCTGTGCCCACAAAGCCAGTCCCGCCGCCTAGGAGGAAGCCACGACACCTGTCCCGAGGCCCGGGCCGCCGAGGGCCCCCACCCGCCACACCGCGTCCCGCCCCCAGCCCGGGGGGACTCCCGGCCGGCTCCAGCCCCCGCCCCTCCCCGTTCCCAAACCACGCCCCGGGGACCCCCCTCCGGACCC